>BGPR01015157.1:0-37386 GCA_013235015.1 Araneus ventricosus
ATTTCTAATAACGCATCATTTAAATAATAAAAATGCATTGAAATTTCGGTAATAATGCATCGAATCCAATATATGGAAAAAAATAAATTCTTTTAAGTTCGAAAATTGAGTACAAAAAAAAGATTCGCATATCTCAAAAATCTTTTAGAAGCAAATTTCCATCGATAAACACAGAAATCATGTACCTGAAGTAGTAACAGAGGTCCACGCAATTCCAATTTGAAGGCAAATTCAGTGGGGAAGGGATGCTTAAGTTTTACAAATATTTGCAGAGCTCCATTAATTTAGTTTAGTTAGATTGAAGTCCAGCTTTGAGGTTACGCCAGAACTGGCGACAGACCTCTAACTTTGAACCGTGTTCAGATGACAAAGACGATACCTGTTTCCAGACTTCCAAACCATACCAACGTGGGATCGTTTGACCCACGACGCTAGAAGATCATAGGATAGTGAAAAATGGCAGTTGAACGTAGGAATTCGGAATAATCAACTGTTGCCAACAAAAAATCTTTTTCATTTTTATACCTTAGAGTTAGTTTTACTTTGAATAATGGGTTGAACTAAAGTTTAGGGTGCGCAGCCGTTTCCCCCCAATTCATTGTCACCAAGAAGAAGACTGTGAGAACATTTGTTTTGGGTACGCAGCGATCTTTATATTCGTGTCTTGAGCACACAGTGATCATTATATTGGTGTCTAGCACATCACCGTCCTTGTGCTTCATTTTAATTTGTCTCCTATTTGCTTTCTTCGAATCAATACGTCGATTTAATCGAATTTGAATAATACTTCTGTTGGAATTCTTTGGTTTGAATTTTGACAGTTCATATCATTTCCGAACGGATTTGTTTCGACTGCCGTGCTCTTCGCTCCAGTTGACTTTGACGAAGAAACGTTTTGAGGCGAGAACCTATTTTGGAATTTTTAAAAAAACCTTAGATTCCTAACATTTAATGAGTAAGCAAAGCTACTAGGTTCCTGCTTTGCTGAAAGCGAAGCCGCTATTTTTTTTTTTTTTTTAATTTAAAAAATTTGCCCAGTACCCACTTCAGATGCTGCAGGCATTACGTGAGCAAGAGACCAATAAAAAGCTCACTGTGCACCCAAAACAAATTCTAACACATCTCCAAACAGTCCAAAAAGGGGAAGAATGGCTGCGGACCCTAAGCATTAGTTTCACCGGACAGCGATTCCCAACCTTTTTGGTTCTGCAGACCACCTATTTTGTGAAAAACATTTTGAGGCCCACTAGCTAATATATAAGTAAAGAAATACAAATACATATAATACACATGTAATATATTAGATACACATATATGTCAGTAATTAGTAAAGCTTACTATAAAAGGATTAAAATTATGTTTTTTATAAAGCAAAAAACTTTATTGCCTTTACTTAGCTGTCACAATGCAAGAAATCTCAAAAGCAAGCGGTCAAGATACAAAATACCAAAAACTCGATGGGATTTTTGATATTGTTTCCCCCACAAGAAAGTCAATATCTGGATTAAAACTTGACGGTTTCAGCCTCAACTCACTTTCTATATTCAGTTTGTTTCTGTACTTATGTTTCAAAAAAATATTGAGAGAACATGTTAACACAGATAAGTGGTCGAGAACCCCATCAAATGTCTTGGTGCAAGTTTGGCAACTGCTGGATACTGTTGCTGAACATTTTTAGAGAGCAGGACCAATGATATTGTTCTAAAAAATGATTTCAGATTCTAGTCGCATGATAGTTCAAATAAGCTCCCCTGATTTTGACTCTTGACTAGCGGTCCGTGGCCCACTAATCGGTATCCGAGGCCCACAGTCAGGAACCACTGATCCAGGATATAAGAATTAGCAGGATTAAGATTTAGCAGCACAATGTATTTATAAAACACCGTTACATGCAATTTAGCTTCAGTTTAGTTATATGAACGTTCCATTTGAAGCAACACAAGGGTTATTTTGGGACCGACCTTGTCATTTTCAACCTCGGTCAGATGACGAGGACGACACCCGAGCTGGAAGCCCATCTCCAAACTTCCGTGTCGCACCAATGGGAGGATGTTTGGCCCTATGTATAATTTAACGTGCAACAGGCCCAATATACAACGGAATCAGCATCTGATTCATCTAAAAAATTATCAGCCTATTTGATCTACACAACTACCAAGAAAACTTATATATGACTGTACCAACTTCTAGCCACTATGTGGAATATTATGTTTAATAAAACGAAGTTAATTATAAATATAACTAAAAATGAAAAAATGTCTGTGAAAAATTTGGCAATCCAAAAGAAATTTAAAAATGAATACCCATCCTTATATATAGTAAATTATGAGACAAATGAAAAAGAATAGCACAAGTTCAACCAAAAAATTAATAACAACAATCATGTTGCAAGGGAGCTGGGAATTGAAATAGGAAATTCATAGAAATTGTATTATTTTGAAATATTATTCAACCATATTTTAACACATTTAATTAATTATTACACCTTATTTCTTACTGCTAATTTGTAGATGAATGCAGAGTTCTTTATAAAAATTTAATATAACCATTTTACAGACATCACAAAGAACACAAAAAGTAAAAACACAAAAATATTACAAAATTGAGCTAGCAGTTAATGACCAAACAGTTAATATTCAAATATGAATTTTATATTCAACATTTATAATATTCTAAAAACAATAATCTACTATGTTAGCTAGCAAATAATATAAATTTATGTATGATTTTGTTAAATTACAAAAAAAGGACAAAAAGAAAATCTATATTTAATTTTGGATGTTTTATGTTTTTCTTCTGTCAACTTGACTGATAACTTATTAAGGGAATATACAACACCGAATAATTTTCAAAGAAGTTAAAGTAGAACAAACAAAATTTCACAGGAATTCGAAATAGTAAATTCTTCTAAGTGCAAATAAAATTATTTTAATATAAAAATAATCAAAATCAAGATTTAAACTTTAATCTCTCCCTTATAGATACTGTAACTGTTACGCAAATTAAAAAACAATTCAGGTTAAGAAAATTTAAAAATTCCATCACAGAACATTCCATTAACATAAAATATTTTAAATTATTACAGAACCAAAGTATTCTATATACACAATTACCAAAAATATTCCATATCACAAAACTTTCAAAAAAAATCATTTAAACCTCTAACTTTAAGATATATATACTAAATTTAATCATTCAAGTTTATGATATCATAAGAAAGCTGACAAAACATATAATTTCAAATGGTGCCTTTAACTTAACTGCTTTTATTAATGAATTTGACAATTCTATTATTTTAATAAAAATATCAATTCTTTCCCATGTTTCATGAGTGTTGTAAATACATTTTACTTATGATCTACTTATTAGTAATCCCAAAAGTATCATAAGTCAAACAAGAAGCAATTAAATGCTTTTTTTTTAACTTTAAACATAATGAAAAAACTATTATTTTTTCAAAAATTCAGATAAAATGCTTTTTTCAATGATAACACATAAAGGAAACTAATAAAGCCAGGATATTCTCCAAGATTAGTTTGCATTTGGAACTGTTAGTAATAGGTTATTACACTGATAGAATGAAATCTTTCAACTTTTTTGTTTTACAAATTAATGATTGAAATATTAACATGATGTTTGTCGGCTGGATATTTTGAGCAAATTGAGTCAAGAATAATGCAAAAATCGTTCAGAAAATTAGGTACTTAAGTGTTGTAGTGCCAAGCAACCGCCAAATATTCACCAAAACATCATCATAGCCAAATCATAGCTGTGATCTGCTTGCCTTAATCGAAAGTTCGCCGAGTAAGCTAAGGGCTGCTATAAGATTTTATATGTACCAAAAATTGTACACGGCAGACCACTAGACCTAGAGCTATGGATTTTTGCAATACAAAATGCAGTTTTAATTAATTAAAAATTATTCAAAATTTTAACTTTTTTCCACAAAAACATCTTGGCTTATTACACAAAAACCATTTTTACACCATCTTAAAATTCAAAGAACTAGCTTTTGAATAATACCAATTTTGTTTCTGTACAATTTTTTTCTATAATATGAACTTAAGTGCCTGATGAGAAATTTTTAAAAACAATACTTATTGTTTTAGTTATTGCATTTATATACAAATGCATTGTGAGGATATCAAATACATGTTTTATGCGCACACTATTGTTGCTATTATTAAAGGTAAACTTTTTTAAATGGTAAAAAGACAAACAATTACAGCTTAATACATTATTATGCTATGATGTTTGGAATTTAACAAAATTTTTAAACCAAATTTTCCATTCAAAGTTTTTGTTGGTAATTAAAATAAGATTTCTTATTATTTTTTGCTAATTAGATTCCAAGTATTATATTTTTTAAGAGGGCGGGTGGTCATTTATTCACTCTGTCCACTTTTAATCCCTCAAATGTCCCATTCCTCAGTGACGCTTAGCTTATTAATGAGGTGTCATCTTCGCAATTCAATCTGAATTTAATTGTAGTTCTACAACACACAAACACTCTGTTTGTAAAGTAATGTCAAACAACAAATTTACCATCATTTTTTAAATAATCAAAAAAATTAAATTAAGGAAACTTTATCACTACACAAAAGTAACAAAAATACTTTCAATAATAATTTTTTTTAAATGTTATGAAGCTTGACATGACATATTTGCTATATAAATGAAAAATTCAGTTTCAAACTTTGAATTTATGTTTCATTGAAACACTGATAACACTTTTACAGTGTTTTTGAATCACAACCATAAAGCATGCAATGATAAAATCACAAAAAAAACAAATAATATGCAAAGAAAATCGCCGGAAATCATTCACGAAGAAAAACTAAAGGAAGCGCAATTTACTTACTTGTAGTTCTTTCGGAATAGAACGTTTTCCGGCAAGATCATAGAAACAACAAGTGAATATTTGTTTAGAAAACACACTTGAGGCAATACAACTTTACAAAAATATAAATAAATTAATTCGCATTCACCGGCGCAGACAAATATCTTCTATCACTAACACAGGTAACAGCCCATTCCAGCTAAACACAACAAACAGTCCCTCTGCAGTCTGCACCTTTCGTTTCGAAAACAGAACACGACACTCACATGACACCGGTGACGAAATCAAAATGCTGATGACGATAACGATACAGGATTGAATCGAATATGCTAGCAGTTTCGGACAAGATGGTATTTTATATTTACAATAATTTTTGGATCAAAATTTATACATTTATACGGGCGAATTTTCTGGTTCGTTTGTTTAAGAACCTAAACTTCCGCTTTGAAGGTTCCATCAACTTAGTGTTGCACCGGAATGACGTAGGCACAGCATTTTAAAGTATATAAATAATATAAAAAATTTGTCCGTAGAAATATTATAGATTTGTATCATTCCATTAAAAATAAAATTACGAGATGAAAGAACATCCGAACGCTAGAAAACTACTTTGAATCTGGCAATTTATCATTTGATGAAATAGAAAACGAAAGCAACTCAGCAGAGGAAACCGTCTTCAACAGAATTACGTCGATTCCGCTCAAAAAGAGAAGGGCGGAGCAACGGTTATCGTCACTTCGGAGGTGACGGTAGTTCTAGACCAACTGTCCTCGATTCATGAGAAATGGGGCAGATTAAGCAGCAGGAATGGCGCTAGAGTTTGCCCGATTGGGGGGGGGGGGGGCCACTGCCCGTTAGGAGGGCCCGATCTCCCCGACAGGGGGGACGAATGTAATGAAATTGGTCTCAAATTTTCCCCAGATTATTATTTATCAACTACAGTTGAATACCCCTCACAAAAATTTTCCCCGACGGGGGGGAAGCACAGCATCCCCAACAGGGGGGCCCTGTCCCCCCTCTGGCTCCACCCCTGTTAAGCAGACGAAACCTGCTCACCTCACATTTTTAATTAACAGTAAATTGCAGAAAATTTTGCATCTGATGCTAAATGAAAGAATTGTGGCCTATTAGATGTTAATAGGTAACTTTCAAAAATATTTTTTGCATCTGTATTCATGTTACCCATCACTGCATATACCGTTTACAAAAAAAAAAAGTCCATTTCTGAATGTAAAATAATCAAAACTTTTCCTATTTCAATTTGAATTAAAGAGATGCGATTTGAAGCAACAAAGGCTGTTATCCCCAAGTTTTTCCATTTACGGACGATTTTTTTGTTTTGTTTATTTATATTAAAATGCCATAACTACGTAATTCCGGTGTAATGCTAAGTCAATGGAATCTTCAAAGCGGAAGTTCAAAAGTTATGCAAATAAAGTCAAGGTTTAATGTAAGAAAACAAAACAGAAAACTTCTCCATAAAAGTTTTCTGCCACGCTACATCTAATCTTGCAACGTTATTTATACAGATTTCACTTCTCTAGCCAATCAGTAGAAAGAAATGAGTTTCCAATCTCCTCCCAGCAGTATTCTCCGCCCTTTTCTTCAAGGCTGCGGACAACTACAACTTCCTTGCCGATAACGTTAACCAAAAGAACGAGCTTGTAGAATAAAATTTTGTGTGTCCTGATTTTACTTTTTCTGGGTAGCATTTTAATAGTCGCAGAAGCTGTGAATCGCAAATTTGCATCTATTTATTTTAAAATCATCGATATTAATGGATAGTGCGGCTGCTTGTCCGCCTTGTCCCAGAAAAGCTCTGTTCCAAAAGCAACGCGGTGTTACATCAAAGCATTCTCAAACACTGAGGAAATCTGGTATTATTTAAATAATTTTTTTAAGCAATTAAATTTAAAGTAATGTTATATGTGTGTGTGGTACGTAATGTTACATAAACAGGGTGTCTATAGGCGATGAAGTAGCTCCGAATTATGATTTCGATCATGAAAACAATTTTTGGTCTTAAGAATGGTCTCAAAGTCTGGATAAAGTACTTACCGGCTTCCTAGACAAAATTACTCTTCTTTAAAAATGTCTAGAATAAAATTTTTAAAAGGCATTATGTTAATTAATACATTTCTTCATTTAAATTAATGAGTACTTACTGTGCATAGGTTTGAATTAATTTTTCTGAAGCGAATATGTGTTGCATTTTTAGCTTATAGAAAATTATTAGATAACACCCGGTAAAATTGTTTGCTGTGCATGCCAGATATTTTTGAACTGCACTATCTTTGAAGACCCCAAATTGTTGAAAGGTCATGAAAACTTTTGAGGTCACTTTTTTTTTTTTTTTTTTTTTATTTGTGTAGACCCCCTGATAGAGTAGCAGTTTCTGTTTAGTCTTTTCCTGATACATTTTTTTTAAAATCTAAAGCTTCCATAGCTTTATAGCAGCATAAATTATATTTGTATAAGAAAATTTTGTGTATTTTTATTTTGTACATGTAGGTATTACTACTTGCAACTTAATCGCATTCTAATTTGTATGCCCATTTTGCAGTTTTGAAACTATTGAAATATTTTACATATTTGTACTTTTATTTAAAAAAGTTGTTTCTTCAGTTGCGTAATGAGGATTTAATGAAAGTAAATTAGGAATTTTCTATTATAAAATGTTTCGGCAAAATATTTTGTTCTTTAAATTATCAAAGCTGTTATCATTTGCTGTTCTGCTAATTGGAGATAAAAAAAAAATTTAATTGTTTTTTACTCCGACTTTAAAAACTAGGCTGATAGATGCAAAATTAATTTAGATTATTTATTATTTTAAAGTCATTCATTATTTATTTTTGATATACTTCTTTGCATTAGCTCTGTCTTTGATTTTCAATATTCATCTTGCCATATGTTTTGGTTTCGTAGCTTTCCAAGAGTTTAGGCCTCAAACTCTGCTTTTGTCTTTGTTCACTTTCAAAAGAAATGGGAAGAGATTATGCTTTCAAAATATTTTTATTATTCCTTTTTTAAAAATATGATTATAAAAATATAAATTCTGCTGATCTTTCTATTTAAAATATTTTATCGCTTTTTTTAAAAAATGTAAACTTTAGTATTTCATATCATTTATTCACATTTTTCTGTTCATGGTATGATGGTTAAGTATCTAGTTTTGGATTCTGCTGTTAAAGTGTTAAGATAAATATATAATCTCAAGGTACTTGTGTGTAATAACAGCTGCCAAATCTCGCCAAAACATCATCATACCTGTGATCTGTTTGGCGTAATCCGAAGTTCCCAAAGTATGCTCAGGAACTACCATAACGCATAAATACCCATTTCATTGGTAAATCTAGTCCAAGATATGGAATGTATTTTCTGCCAGCTATCCATATCGGCAGGAGTGGCATTAGAGTCCGCCTGACGGGGGGGCACTGTCTATCTGATAGGGGTCACGACCTGTTGTGTGGGGACCCTTTCAAATTTTCACCATATCTTTATTTATCTGCTAGTTGAATATCCGATTGTGTGAACTGGTTCCAAAATTTTTCCCCGACGGGGGGGGGGGGGTTTTTAATAGGGGGACCAACCGTTCTCTTTTAGGGAGGACAGTCCTCCTTTTTGATATTTCAAATAAGAAGACTGTATGTATATTTAAATTCTGAAAATTTAATACAGTGAAAAAATAAATACGTTTGAAATTGAAAAAAAGATGTGTGGAAATATTCATCCATTTCAAAAATAAACATATTCCATGTGAAAATTTAATTATTCTTGTTCAATTTACGTTGTGTTGAACTGAAAGTTTTTTTTTTTCAATTGTTGATGATTTTGGACAATTGAGAAATCAAGATTTATTAATAATACTCTAGCTGTAGTTCTTGCCTTAGAATTCAATATGGAGGATATTTCTTGTTCAGATATTTCCAAGATATTGTTAGAAGACGATACTTTGTCAGAAAATATATTCATTCAATGGAAAAGTACTCGTTTAAATAATTAATAGGCATGTAAGCATAAGTACAATTTAAAATGTAATAAATGTCTTTAATTCCGCATTATTGTTGCAATGCGTATAATGTCTCTTTTATTTATGATATATTTGAAAAAATTTATTTGTGTCCTCCTTTTTATTGTGAAAAAGTTGGTCACCTTAGTTATCAGTTCAATTATGAATAAGGAGAATACAAAAATACACCGTTTTTATTATGTTTTTAAAATTAAATCTGGTAAATGTTACTAAAAAGGACCATTGTGAAATTGTGATGAATGACTGTCATTAATGAGCTGAAGCTTTTTTTTTTTTTTTTGCCCTATTATGCATAAAGTTACTACCGTGTTCTACTTGAAGAATAATAACTGATAAATAAATCAAATTATTAGAACATAAGATTTAATAAAGAAGGCTTAGTTTTCATTAAACTTTTTAAATCTAAAAATCGGGTTGTGTCTTATAATTGAACTTAATTGTGATGATATGCATTCTAAAAAAGTGCATTATAATTAAAACAAACTATTTTGTGTGTTAGAATGAACTTTCTATAATTTGTTTGGATGTACTATTAGTTTTTTTTTTTTTTTTTTTGCAGACCTTTTAGTTTTTAAGTATATTAATTGTAAAGTTCATGTCTGTTGAAAGAGAAAGTATAAACGATTTTTCTTATGGAAGAAATGCGAAAAATAATAACAATAAATAGGTATCTGAAATGAAAATAAGTTAATATTGTGTTAAGTTGCATATATGATTTTAAAACTGGGATTATAATTTTTTTGTTGAATGATAATTTAGCTAAAAAGTCACATTGTATTTATTTTTGTATATGGAATTTCATGAACAGTACGTGTAGATATCAAAAATATCTGTTGGAGTTTTAGTAAATGTTGAAGTTGCATCTTGGTTGCAATCAAGATATAAGGTCTTTCGTTGCTTAAATCTGTTTGATTGCTGAATACAAGATTCCTAAGTTTCTTAATATTTATGCAAAAAGGCTTTTTCCCCGTCTGATAAGAACCATTTCAGAACGAGACCAGTTCTTCATTAACCTTTATGCTGCTGTTCTTTGCACCAAGTTGACATAATGCTGTTAGATGCATGTAAACAAATTTGACGGCATCGCTGCCCCTTCAATTCCATTTGAACTTCTTCACACTTCGATTGTAGTCCTGAACTGTGGAGTGGACATAGCAGTAAAAGAGTCAATTTATGCTCCATTAAGTGTGGATGATCTCTAAGGTTGCTCGAGTATGTCTTGCAGTCCTTAAATTCACTTGCCAATAGACCTTAGAGGAGTGGGTTTAATGAAGTTTCAGTTTCACTTGCCCATAGTCAAAGTCCGGAAACCTCATTTCCAATGTCTCGCATATTTTGTTTTTCTCTTAATTTTTTTATTTAGATATTTTTAGTTTGTACAGACATGACGCATTTCTGCGGAAACGAGGATTTCAGCTTTTTCATCATCTGATTTTATCATTCTTAATTTTCTGCTGTATAATAATTCTACAATATTTTTAATATCTTAAGCAATATTTTTATAAATTTATTTATTTTATTGTTTGATTAATTATACTTATTTTACTTCTTGTTATTTATGTTTGGCATGATTCATTATTTGTGAAGTTCAGCTTTTTTTTATCCAAGCCTGTGTCATGTCTGTTTATACTATTGCAATTGTTTAATACAAAATGTATTTAACATGGCATGTGTATTTCCTTTAGAAGTTATGAATGATTGTCTGTAATTGATGCAATTAATGCTATACTACACTTTTTCTAGTTTCACGATGGTTTCTAAAAAGTACCATCTTGGGTGATAAGAAGGGTTTGCAAGAAATGTGGAACATTTTTTTGCAACATTGTGGAAATAATGTATAGAAAAATGAATATATTTTAGGCATTTCAATATGAAAATTGAAGATTCATATGTTTTAGATTTAAAAAAAAAAGGTATTTGCATGTTAAAACAGCCATCGAACTTGCTTGGCAACCTTCGGATGTCACCGAGCTCGTAAGTTCAGTGTTCTGGCGAAGCTATTATGTTCTGGCTCCCACGGCTAGCAAAGCCTTAGGATGTGTTTTTTTTTAATTAAAAAAATCTGACCAGTTCCCACTTAGCTTTATTCGCAAAAAACAAGTAATATTTTTCTAAAACAATTCGAAATACGCATTCCTAAATACGCAAGCCAAAAAAGTAACATGACTACAAGACTGCACTTTTTTTATAGGGTTGCAAACACTTTTGGCAAGATTTTACCACCATCTTGGCGATATATCTCGGTTTCTTGGAGATTCAATCTCGTTGGCCTCTTTAACGTGCAAGTATAAAAAAAAGAGCACGCAATCTGAGAGATCACTATACCTGATACAAGGCATTGCTACAATAACCATAACTAGTGAGGGATTTAATACGTTCTTCCTCAAATCACTATTTGATGGAAGATTTTAATACATAACGAGTCTAATTCCTGGTTGTATGAATGCTTGAATTCTTGGTTTTTATAAATGTGAAACGCTATATGGTTTCTGTAATATGTTGTTGCGCAACTTTCTTTTTCTCAGCACAATTTATTTCTTGATTCGCTAATTAATAATCATAATAAGTTTCTGAACAATAATTGAATAATTTATTGTAAAATTTTAACCAAAAAATGTATTCAAAACGGTCTGCTTCGAATCTCATTAAATAAAATTTATTAATTTTGTAGTTCAGATTTTAGTAATTAACAAGAGTTAAATCAGATTTTAGTAATTAACAAGAGTTAAATATAAGTCAGTGATGCCGAACCTTTTTGAGAAGTGGGTCAAATAATTTTTTTTTACTATTAGCCCGTGGGTCACCAAGTCAGTAGGTGTCACTTTGAAAGACAGGGAGAGTGGTAAAAAGAGTGCCAATAATTTGGAAACACTGAAAGTTTGTTAACAGAAGACGACATTTGACCCTTTTTTTTCCCATTTTTAAAATCCTCTAAAAAATTTACATTTCCTTTTTGTTCTTCGACTTTTACTTTTCCAAGTAAAGAGCAAAATATATAGGTTGACATCAAAAAATTCATATCAATGGGGTGATGCGATGAATTACCACACCAGGTGATGCAGTGTCCAGTTTTGCATCTCCACTGAATATTTGAATGAACAAGGAATGAAAAAGTGCATAATATATTATGAAATGCAATAAATATGCGCTCCAAGTTTATGTCTAACTGCTCATGAGTGCACTCACAGATACGGTGATACAATAGTAAATCAGTTAGCCAGTGTTCACTTTGGAAACAGTCTTTTTAAAAATTTGGCATTCGATAATTATACTTTAATTTTTTTAAAACATTTTCAATTGTCTGTTCGTTCTTTTATGATATAAAAAATAAATTTATAAAAATCAATGCATGGGTCATTTAAAAAGCCTTCATGGGTCAGTTTCTGCCCCCTGGGTCATAGGTTCGCCACCACTGATATAAGGTGTCAAATACTACAGTGGAGAAACTCGAGAATTTCCTTGAAAAATTGCAACTCTTTTGTTTCCAACCATTAAGAACGCTCTCGTTTCATCGATAGTAAGGTACTGTTTTCAGAACAAAATAACCATTCTTATAAAGTACTAAACTGAAAGTTCGAATTTTTAAATTTCTGTAAAATTTCTTTCTGTAGTGTATATATTGTTATGGTGGTAAATATGAGCAACTGATTTCATTAAATTCTATAGGTATAAAATTTATTTTTAACTATTTTGGTGACTTGTGAACATATCAAACGTGTATTACTTTATTTGTATTCTTAAATTTAGAAACTGAGATCAAGTTAGATATTGTAGGATCTATGAACCCTATGAATCAACTTATCTATGACTTGAATCAAAATAGCAGCATAATCTCAAAATATAATTGTCAGTTAATAATATAGTAACAGAGAAACCTGATCAGTTAGGGATTAAAGTTTAAAATAGTGTATGAAGTTTGGCATTTTCTGAGAACTCAAAGATTTACTTTACAAATTTCTCAAGCAGAGGCAGATTAGCATCATTATGAGTGTTTGTTGCACTTAAAAATGTTGGTAAATTTTGTAGAAAAGTATTGGCCAACTCGTAGCAAGATTGCTTAATAGGTATCAGATACGTGGAGTTTCTAAAAAATATTCCCTTTCTCAATATCTTCATGTGCTATTTAAAAAGTCCTTTATACGTATATATAAAAGAAAAATTATGAAACTTTTAATAAAGAACATTTTTTTATACTATTTGTGTTCTCTTTTCTCCTCCTCAGAATGCATGCACAGAGATTGCTTCTGCTCATAAGGCAATTATGAACAAATTAGTTCTATTAAAATGGTTTGTGATTTGGCATCTGTGTATTTCCATATTTGGAGAGGAGAGATGTAATTTTTTAGTCTTGTTATTGGTACCATGTTCTCAATTTAAATCTTGTCTTGCTCAATCTAATGTTTTGTGCAGTTCTCTTTTTAAGAGGAAATCTTTTTAAAAGATTTTACGAGAGGTAAACAAATTGCAGTAAGGGACCAACTCTCAAACTACACTTTGAGCTTTGTTTTTCCAAAAAAAAATACAGAAAAAGTTATAATGGTACATTTTTTTAGAAATTACTTGCTGCCTTGTGAGTGCAATGGATTGTAGTTGATTTTGAAAAGCAAATTTCATGCACTATTTTCAATGGTGTATCTGAAATCCATAGCATGGTCTACATCTAATTATGCTGTTAAACTTCATGAATAATTTAAATTTTCTAAATAAAATTATAAAATTAAATAATACAATAAACCAAAAGGAAAATAAAAATTATTTTATTCAGTATTTTGTTTATTGCAACTTGATATTTTACATACCATTTATTCACAACCATTTTGCCTTTTATAGAGGAGATCTTGATTGATTTTTACCCTTCTACTTTTATTTCAGAATTGGCTGATATGCCTGATGTTGGTCGAGATGAAAATATCTTTGTCTTTCGTTAATAAAAAATTAACTATTTAATTAGTTGTCATGAAATCTTCTTTGTACTTAGTAATTGTGAGCAACATTTAAAGAAAATCTGTGTAGTAGTTTTGATTTCTACAGCATAAAACAATTGATGTATTTTCATCTTTATTTTTAATTAATATGAGAATATTTGTTGCACTAAATGATTTCTTAGATTATTATTAGATTATTAGACATTAGATTCGTGAAAATTTACATACTGTACCACACAATTTTTAAAAACTGGCAAAAGCTAAGTCCCCCCCCCTGAATATATGAAAATATATAAAAATTTTAATGTAAAAAGACTTGAATATAAAATATTATAATACATAAAATCCTGTTTGATTGAGATGATTTTTAAGTTTTGTAGTGTCAAGAAAAATTACAGACGAAACAATTTTTAAAAATCACCAAAAGCTGATTTTTTAAGTTTTTAATACTTTTACAGAATGGTACAAAATTGAATTAAACATTACAAATGACAGTTCAGCACCAAATTAATAAAATGATTTAAAGTATCCGCAATTTTGTTGTTCATTCCTTTTTTCTTAATAGATTTAAAGTATAGGTAATAGACTTGAAATATATGATTGCTTAATTTGGAGATGATTAGTTACAATTATTTGGTTTTCTTTCTCTTCTGTGTCCTTTTAAACAACTGCAATCAATAAATTCAGTTTATTATGTAGTATTTTTTTTTTTTTTCTTTTGCCCTGGTTTGAAAAAATATAATATGGCAATCCTATTTATTAAGATTCTGTTTTGTTGGTGTTGATTAGGAACTTTGTTAAGGTGTGAAGATTTAAATCAGTATTGCAGTTTTCAATTTTTCAAAAGTAATTTTGGGTGCAAAATTTCTTACTTAATAGCAATAAACATTTTAATTTTTATTAATGTAAGTTTGACTCGGCAGTAGGATTATCTAAATTTTTCTTTCTTTCTCTGTTAATATTTTCATTATTCAGTTTGATCACTTATCATTGCACTAAATGCAAATATGTTCTTCTTTTCAGGGTATGAAAAAAATGATATTATGAGCAGCAAGGCTAAAATACAATTTGAGCACGAATTGAGTATGAATCTGAAAGCCTTAGATAAAGGTAAATCTTTGTTTTATTTAAAGCTTCATTGAAAGCACTTGTGTACTGTTTTGCAGTTATTCCGTGGTCAAACAGGGTGGCGACAGAAGAGGGATATCAGGGAATTTTATAGATCTTGAAAAATCGGGGAAAAGTCAGGAAAATTCGTAAAAATATCTAAAAGTCAGGGAAAATTAATAGTTATTTGTTACTTGAGTTATCTATAAATTAGTATCTTATGTCTAGCATTATTTGTAATAATAAATGGAATTTTAAAAAAAGTTTTATTCATTTATAAAAGCATAAGTTTTTGATTAGAACAATTAAATTCTTATGATTTGTTAAAGAATAAAGATTTGAAGTAATATTTTGGCAGTTTCTCTTGTTTAAATCTTTGCTAAAATATATATTATTAGGTACGTATAATTATACTATTTTTATATTTATGCTGCAACATGTTATTCTGGTACTCATGAAAAGAGCATGAATTAGTTATTGAACTGTTTTAAAGTTTTGAGCAAAGCTCATAATAACCTGTACTGATAATATAATTTAACTTGTGTTGCAAAGAGTAATGTTTTTTAGAATTTTTATGCAGTTTTAGAATCAAGATATTTTGTTAAAATTTCCAGTATTTTTTACATATAAGAAATGTAATATGTTGTTTTAACAGAATTTTTTAGGATGTTCATTCTATTTTTTTAAATTAAATTTCATGAAAATATATTTTTTTCATATTAAATAACTTATAAAAGTGTTTTTAATGTATATTGTACACATACAGTGATTCTGCGTAGGGAGAAAGCCAGGAAACTAATAATAATTATTAGCCATGAATCAGGGAAATGTTTTAAGTTTAGTAAGGGAAATTGGGGAAAATTTTTTTTACAGTTTCTGTAGCCACCCTGTCAAAGTCATTTCAGAAGCTGATAGCATGGGGAAGTTATAATATGTATTTGAACAGCACTATTCATTATTCCAGCAAGCTTCTGAATTTCACCTCTGCTTCATGGCAGAGCCTCAACAGTGCGTAGCTAAGGTGCATAGAAATGTGCATTATATACTCAGGAGGACAAAGGGGAGCATCTGCTCCCTAGCTTTCTGCGGGAAAAATTAAATTTTAATTTCATTTTGGCTGCCTAAAACTAGGAATTATGGGGGAAAAACAGGGTTCTTGTTTGTTAAAGCGGCCACCGAGCTTACTTGGCAACATACGCATTTCGTCAAGCTTGTAAGTTCAGTTTTCTAGCAAAGCTACTATACGCTCCGGCTCGCGCAGTTAGCGAAGCCGTAGGGTGTTTTTACAAGTTAAAGAAATCTGCCCGGTTCCCGCTTAGCTTTATTCACAAACAAACAAGTAGTAATATTTTTAAAAATCAATTATAATTTAAGAACAAAGGCAACAGGTAAATACTTGAGCAAAAAAGTGGCAAGTCTACAGGACGGCACGTTTTTTAGCAAGATTTTACCACCATCTTGGCGATGTATCTCGGTTGCTTGGCAATTCAATCTCGGCGACTGCTTTAACAAGCAAGTACCAAAAACAAGTGTCCAATAAAGCTAGCTAATTTTGTACCTAAATTTTAAATATTGTCTACCTTCTATAATTCGGGAGGTAGGTGTCTATAAATTTTTTGCCCCCTCCCCACTTTTTCCCCCAATCCCTGCCACTGTATGCATCTATGACATAGTTGCTGTTACCTTTTCTGCATGCTATCAGCCTGAGTTGTTTTGACCTCTTCTTTTAATTCTTCTCTGTTTAACTTTGTCAAATAGGTCATCTGAAAAAATTACATCTGATAATTTGCATCGTTTACATAAGAATTCAAGTTTCTTTAGTGGTAGAGTAGTATTTACATAGTTATTTGTATATTTCCATGCATTTTTGCGAAATATTTGTGGAGAGCTAAGAAATTTCATTTGATGGTCAAAGTCAATTTTATTATTTAGCAATTTTACTGAAAATTTGAGTGTATTTTATATAATACAGTAGACTGTTATTCAGTTTGAATATATTCGTACAGTTTTTTTCTATTTGTTATATTACTGTTGACATTTCTTGGCATTGGGACTTGTAATACATAACTTAGTGTTATAAAATATATCTCTTATTGAAATAAAAAAAAGTTCTTATTCCTGGTTAAAAATCTTATTTGTTAAAATAAATCTTCAGTTCTCTGTGTAAGGCAATTTTCGGTATGAAATATAGCATTTAAAAAATTATTAGGAGTTAGATAAACTTTCAATATTTAAAAATGTAAATTATTACAATTAATGAATTAAAAAGTTTGTTTTTGGTGTCTGATAATGTTTAATTATCGGACACCAGATTAAATGCATGTTTGTGCTGTGTGTTTTAAAAGGTGTCATTCTTCAATGTATAGTTTTCTCGGAGTAGGTGGTGTTATTACAAAATGAACAGCTTTTGCAATGTAAATAATATTTTATAACTGAACTGATAAGTCAAACTTTAAGGCTGTGAAAACAAAGACTTATTTGGGCCTTCCTCAAGAAATAATAAAAAAGTGATTTATAAAAAAAATCTAGGTTTATTTTGAGAAAGGACAGTGTAAAAAGTTAATAAAATTTGAAATGATTATTATCTTTTGGAATATACTTTACTTTCATATGTTGGGAAGAAACTTGCTCGTGTTGATTACTTGTCAAAATGCCCCTTGGTTCTTATGTGTGTTTTTGAGTCTTGCTGTTGTTTGACACTTTTTCGACTGTTTTCGTTTTACTGCTAGAACTGATAAGTACTTCCAAATATGGAAGCAATTCCATTTGCAAATTTTGTAGTTTTTGCAGACTTTTTGTTGAGAAACGTTTTTAAAATGCAGGTGTTTCAAAACTTCACTGAGTACTGCCTTCAAATCAAAGATTGCATACGTATTCGGGTGAATATTAGGAAAAGTGCCAATTTGTGTCCCAGCTAAATTTATGAAACACTTCCAATTAAAAACCCAAGAAATATTTTTTTTCATATAGTAAACTTCGTTTTACATTCAATCCATGACAAAATTTTCAAGTTTTACTTTTAATTTATGACAAGGGAATTTTTTTATTGCTTCAAAATCAGATCGGTAACGTGTCCCAGGTACGAATCGCGATCTTTAAAAAAATCCTGTGCGTTATAAAACATCGCGGCAAAAACAAGTATCGGCGGAAACAATGTATTTCATGTTTATTTATTAATATTGACTCCCATGTTTTAGAAAATATAAATGTACATCGGAAAAAAAAACGTAATATATGCTTGTCCCAAGTTTTCGTGTCAGATCGGTAACGCCGAATTCCGGGATGTTATTTCCTATCAAAACATTTAAATTGGCGCCAACTGATTGCGTGTGATGAAACCCCTTTGTGTAATGTGCAAGTTTCAGTTGAAAGTTCCGACTTCAGTTTCATAGAATTACAGGTAAGATTTTTTCAATCTTTATTTTTCTGTGTCTACCAAATGAAAGATCAGGTCGGTAACGCAAATTGAAAAGCAAAATTAATTAATTTTTTTATTTATTTTTGTATGATAAAAACGAATTTATTGTCATGAACATAATAATGCGTTTTTAGGTTTCGAATCTTTAATTAGCGATGTTTAGCTAACAAAATACGGGAAATTCGTCAGATCTGTAACAATCAGATCGGTAACATTGAAATAGAAACCATTTGTTACAGAACTGATGCTTGCGTTACCGATGTTTTCCCACAGTTAGTTTTTCGTGTTATGCGTTTCTAGAGTTAATTTTTGCAGTGTAAGATGAGTTTAAATGCATCTCTGTAACTGAAAAACTTTCCAATGTTTTTAAATTAGTTTAATTTCTTAAAATCTGTTTCAAAAACATTATTTTCTCCCCAAAATATGAGTTTCCAAACAAATTAATGTCCGGGTTTGTATTTCTTTTTTTTTTTTTTTTGTAGGGGTGTGGGGTTGTGGGTTTTTAAAGACTGTTCCAACAATATAACTTTGCATAACTTTTAAATATTCAATTTATTAAATGATTTTGTGCAAGCGCCCCCCTTCCAAATTCAGATTGTCCTGAATTAGTTTCGTTTTTTAAACCTGTTTTGAGAATGATTTTATTTTATTTTGATTTTAAAAATTAACTTATCTGTTTGTATGGAATAGAATTTCTCACCTTTAATTAATGAGTTACTAATTTTATTATTTATGTTTAAAAAATTACACAAGCTGTACAAATATTAATTTATTCTAAATAATAATTCTTCCCTCTTTTTAAACATAAAAGCTAGTGTAAGTATTTAATTTTTTTAAAATTTCATTAATACTTTTTACAAAAGTATGGATAAATTAAAGAAAAGCTCAGGAAATACAGCAAAAAAAAAAAAAAAAAAAACAACACTTAAAGAAAGTGAGAAAAGGTGATAAGATTGTCGTGACGGTGTCAGGAAATGTAGAGAAAACATGTCAGAAGAGAAGAAAGCTCAGAAAAGAGAAAAAGACAGAGTATAAAAAAGAAATGAGGGAGAAGGGTGTAATTAAAAGTATAAGCAACCTTTCCAATAGACAACAATACATTAGACGAAAACAATGGAAGAAAGATTCACGTAATTACAGAAAGCAAAAGTCTTTACAGCAAGCTAAAGAAACACATGTTGGGAGCACAGGGTCTCCACAGATTCAGTCTGGCAGAAAAGCAGCAAAACACATTTATAGTTCTTTGAGGTATAAGTTGCAATCTATGATTGTTAAATCTCTTAAACAAGCTAGGAAAATTGAAAATTTAAGAAAAGAAAATTATCGCTTAAAATCCAAAGATAAATCAAAATGTTCATTGTCCCCTGCCACAAAAGTACGCAAACTAATTGGTAGAAAAAAGATGTCACCAGAAATAAGGAAGAATTTACTTCTTAACTTTGCTTTTATGTCAGGTCGAGAAGAAAATAAAAAAGTTTTCAAAAAAGAAAAAAGGTTATTTGCTACACAGGTTTCAAATAAAATTATAAAAAAGTATCAAATGATAGGTCAACTTAAAAATTTAGCTTCCAACAAAAATTACAAAAAAGCATTAGAAACAAAGAAGATGGATTTCAAAAGATCATACAAAGGTCAGAAGAATTTGACTGAAGTAAGAAAATCAGTCCAGAAATTTCTTGAAGATGATTTGCATATTTGCATGTGCCCTGGCACAAATTGAATAAATTCTACTATATATATTTTTTTACTTTGTTTTATAATGCAATTCCAATTCTGTGTTCATGCTATTTACCTTAAAAGATTTTAAGATAATTCGAATTGTAAATTGAAGTACTCAGATGTATATTCTTCAGATAGCTTTTCTGATTCAGATTCTAACAATCCTCCGGCTAATGCTATCAAAAATATTTTTCAAAATGATTATGATGTCATAAAATTAGCAGGAAAGAAAAGTGTGAGGTTTTATGTTGGTGTGATCATTTCTCAGGATGCATTTGATGAGTACACTGTAAAATTTATGAGAAAATGTGGAAAAGACAAATTTACTTTCCCCGAAAATGATGACATTGCAGAAGTTGACTCGTCCAATATTGTCAATGTATCTCAGCCATCTTTAAACAAAAGGGAATAATATGTGTTTAATGAAAACTTGGAACATTATAATTTAACTTAAATTTTGTACTTAATTTATGATACAAGAGCTAAATTTGCTAATACAGTAAAAAAATATTAAGATTTAAGTGTTTGTTTCATTCCAGTGTTTTTATTCAAGTGTTATTTCCCCTCAATCTATTATAAATAGTTTATAATTGAGATAATTAATTTCATTTTCTAAAAATCTTTTTAAATTGAAATTTTCAGTACGACAATTTTTTATAATATAATTTTAAATATATTAATATTAATTATAATTCATATATAATTATTACATATATTTATATTATATTACCTATATAAATTATACAGGTAATGTATTATGCACAAGTTAAACATGGAATCTGCAACATTTGTCAGATCTGTAACAGTCCAGAAAAATAACCCCCCGAAAATGGGGGTAAATGTTCCCCTTGACCTCGCCCCTAATTTTTAAAAAAATCTGTTACTAATGTGTAATTAAAATACACCATTAATTTCATTCACTAAAAATCTTCAAAAATTGAAATTTTCCATATTCAATTTGGCACTTTTCCTAATATTCACCCATTCCTCCATTTGCGTGTGATTAGGTATCTGTTTATATTTGTTATGAAAATTAAAAGTCTGTAAAGTAAAAATTTGCTGTGAAAATTGAAATTATTAGCATTGAAATGATTTGTTCTATATCCATTCATTTTGAAATTATGAGCAAATCAATGCAGTCTGCAATTACTAATATAATAGCCCATATCCTCTGGTAACGCTCTGATGTCACCAACAATAAAACTTGCGGCATAGCACTGCGAGACGTTAAACAGCATTATTTCATTGTTAGAGAACCTAAATTTCAGTAATTTTAAATTTAAAAGAGTATGTATCATTTTAATTTTGAATTTAATAGCTCTGAAATAGTGAAATAAAATTTTCTTTCGATTGATATAAAATTTATCTCGCTATGATCAATAGTTCCCGAGAAATTTTAAATTGTATTAATCCTATATTTCAAATTAATTTCTGTTTTTTAATAGAAAGTAATAAATTACATCAGTGGTATATCATGCACATAATATAGTTTGGATGCCAAATTGTATCCGAATGCAATCGTGGCAATGTTGTTTTCTTGCCAAGAATTAAATTAGCCACCAGTGACATGAATCTATCATTCGTTTTCAACCGCGTCCAGTTCCCGTCAATTCCAGCTTGCACGATGACTATCAACAGATCGCAGGGGCAAACTTTCAATTCATGTTGGAATTTACCTCAATGAGCCTGTCTTTTCACATGGACATCTCTGTTACACTTTCAAGGTCTAGGATTCCCAGTCACGTTAAAATTTACACAAAGATATCTGAAGTACAAGGAAAATTATTAAACAACGAAAAATACTTCACACGGAATGTTGTTTACCAAGAGGTTTTTGAATAAAGAAATATTTAAATAATATGTAAATAAAGAAAAATATTTTCTGTCATAAAACATATGTTTATTTTATTTGTTTTCAATCAATGTTAAACATTTATCTCGCATATATATCTATTTAAACACGTCAGATTTGCAGGGAAATCTCTTGAATGAAGAGGCAATTTGCACCCGTCAAACCATGACGAGCGATTTTCTAGTATTGAAATAAAGATCTAAACATTGATCCATATCTTATACAATAACATACTTGGAATTTTTTTTTTCTTATAGTAAAACAAAATGTTTTATATCAGGGGTGTCAAACTCGCGGCCCAGCAAACATAATAGTATTGTAACAAAAGTTTTAATAAAATACTATTTGTGTTACATGGACACACAAATTCACCCGCCACTAACTGTGAATATTTTAGATGCCTATAATAAAATGAAACACTTTGAAGTAAAAGTTTCTTTGTTTTCTTCTATTTTCCACGTTGGTGTGGAGCCATATAGGTAAACTGAAAACTACCCTAACTGAGGTAAACGAGATCCAATGCTGTTCAGATTTGAAGGCAAAATTCAGTGAAGTTGGGATGCGTGAATTTTTCAAATATTTGCCATCCAGGTTTGAAGATATTCGAAAAATGGCACTTGAAATTATTTTCATGTTTGATGGTAGTAACTGGTAGGAGCAATTATTTTCACTTTTGGCAGGGAAATTAGTCTGCCGTAAGATACAAAGTTGCTGACATTCAGTTATCCAAAGGGCCAAGATATCCTCCGAAGTAGGAAAGATTTTAGTGGGGAAAAGAGGCCAAGTGTTAGAAAGAAAGCATTACCCTTGTTCTTTTATAAAACTGAATTTTCAATCTAAACCTGCTTTTTCTTTTGCGGTCCACATAGGCTTCGACCTTGTTCATTTGGCCCATGATAGCATTTGTGTTTGACACACACCCCTTTTATATGTAATGCACATATATTTTTGATTTTAATATAATTCCTAGCATATGAAATGCATCAAAACTGTTGCTTGTTTTGGTTAGCAACACTGATGAATTTGAACAGGAATTCATTTTGTGAGACCTTCAGCTCATTTCTGCAGGTAACTTTTCAATTACATAAAAATTCCTGAGTTTGAGTTTGTTTGGTTTTCTGGCACAAGAGCCATAAATTTGGCCATGCTGTGCCAAACTAACTAGCAGATGTCACAACTTGGGAAATTCAATTTGGGATGAGACTTGGTATATTAATGGTATACCTTTAGGGTGTTCATCCATTAAAATGTTGCAGCGCAATGGCCAGCCATTCGGAGAAAATAGCCTTCAAACTTTCAATACATCTTATATACCAGTAAGTTGTCACCACTGTTGAAGCACGAATAGCATGGTCAGTATAGTACTCGCATGCAAATATTTTGTCTAGGGTTAGATTCTGGTTCCACTTTTTTTTTCCAAAATTAATATTTAATTAAATTTTAAAAATTTAAACATCTTTTATTAAAATATTAATAATTTTTAAGCATTAAATAAATTTTTATTCATATGATATATGAATTATAGTCATAATTTAATTTTTAAACAGTTAAATAATCAGTAAAACAAATTTAATGGTGTTAAATATTGTGTATAATTACTATTATCATTATATGTCATTAAATTTTTGAAAGATTCAGTTGAAGTAATTACAAAATTTCCGTTCTAGCTTTACGGAACCGGTTTTGGTTAGAAAAGAATGTATTTATAATTATTTAACTGTTTAAAAAGGGTGTAACTGTAATTCAAGTATCACATAAATAGACAGTTATTTTTGCATCAAATGATTATTTTTTTTAAATTAAATATTTAAAAGTTGTTAATTCAATTTGAAATTATTAATTTCAAAAATTATGTGCAAAACAAGAAAAATAATGGAGAATTCCGTGAAAAAGGGGACATGGCACCTAAATTTTAAAAATTAACATTTGTCCACTTGCAATACATAATTTTTTTCAGAAATAAGTGAACTTTTTGAAAAAAAAACATTGTTTATGAGTTTGACAAAATTTATCTTTCGAAAACTGTGCTCAAAGTTACCCTTTTACTTCATTCGTTTGTAGGTCTGATTATCTTAATTTTAATTCAACCTATAAATTAAGTTAATTAATTTATAAAAGTTAAAGTATAATAGTTGACCTATTTATTAAAGTGTTCTATTAAGCTTTTCTTTCATTTAATTAATAATAAAAAAGATTTTACCAGAAAAATAGTATATTAAGTATTCAAATTAACATGTCCTTCCGTTACCAAAAAAGTGGATATCAACTACGTCACTCGGAACACACTGGGTCAAGAATTTTAATTTTTTCAGTTCAATGCAGGTTTATGGCCCTTAATAGACACAGTCAAAATTTTTCAGAAATCTAATTTTAGGAGTTTTTTTATGGTAATGGAAGGACAAAAATCATGGTAACGGAAGGACAGTCATAGTTAAGCTAATTTTTACTTAACTTTTATAGTATTATTAATATAAACAACATATATTTTATGCTATGTTTAGAATGAGAAGTTATTTTATAAATATTTTACAAATTATGATTGTGTGTACTCCCATTAAAAAATAAATATTTATAAGAATAATATGGTAACATACACAAGCTTAACCACATTTTTACCAAATTCTTTAATTATTAGGTATCTATATCAATGCCTTGCAAATAGATAACTAACTAAATTATAATTGTATCTGTAATAGTTACTAACTTATCCTTGACCTTAACTGTTAATATGTAAACAAAAATAACACATGTTTGTTTGCTGTTTCTGCACATGTTCTACTTGACTGATTCAACTTGATTTTTTTTTTTTACTCATTCTATTTCATTCATTCTTTTTTAAACATTAGAAGACTTTTAGATTTTGATAACTAGTACATACAACTGTGTTTTGATATAGTTAAAATTTTCAAAGTTCTGTAATATAAGCATATTTATTAATTCTCATTGGTGGTTAGTGAGCAGACATCTTAAATATTACTATTGTGTTTGCTATGCCTCTAACTCCTACTGAAAAACAGAGACTTTATAGGGAAAGAATGAAAGCTAAAGGATTGCATCAGCAAATGAAATAAAAAGACAGGAAACGAAAAAAGGAGCGATGTATAACTTTAGCTCCAAGAGATTTAAAATTGCTGCAATTACAAGAAAAAATGTGAAAAAAAACTAAAACAAGAGCTAAGGAAGAAAATCAACCAGGACCTTCATTGTGAAAGCAGAATTCTGACTATTTAATTTATATTTTTCCTGAAAAAGAGGACAAATGTTGGATTGACGCTGAACAAATAATCAAAAAATTGTCCGAACCCAAGATAATTACGGACAGTTCTGGCACTAGACTGAGATGCAGATTCAAGTTTAAATCTATCATACCTGCTGATGAATAAGTCTTATGATTTTCAAACACATTTGAAATAAATCAAGCTTTTTTAACTTATATTTTGTACTAGGTCATTTTTGTCCTTCCATTACTAGTTTAAAATATCTATTTTTAATAATAAATATAATTATTTTCAAAAAAACTCTCTTAATTTTCAATGAGTGAGTCCTCCTTAAGGTGCTCTAATTTTTTAAAAAAAATTCTTAAAATAGTTTAATTGAACTTGAAAGTTAATTGTGTATTCAAAATTCTCAGGTAGGAAAAATTTCCTTCAGTTACCAACTTTAAAATTTCAATTTTTTAAAAAGTCATTTATTGTTAACTACCAAATTTGGCAATTTTTATATAACTTAATGAAGAATAAAAAGGTGTGATTTTCAGTTGTTTGAAAAAAAAGTTTTTTTTTTTTTTTTTTTTCACTTTACAAGCTGATGAAGTCTGATTTTGTTGTAAAAATCAGCCTTCCGTTACCCACGGAATCCACCAAATTTATAAACATAACTTCAATGGTGATAAAGAATAACTATTAATAGTTGCTCTCATTAGCTAAATAATAGTAGTTGCTCTCATCATGAAGAAATTTCATGATTTTTTTTCATTAGTAAATTTTTGAAATTCTTCTACATTTATTAAATCCGTTTTCATGAAGCTAGAACGAAAATTTTGTAATTACTTAAATGGAATCATTCAAAAAAATTTAATGACATTTAATGATCATTATATTTATTGTTTAACACCATTAAATTTCTTTTTGTGATTATTTAACTGTTCAAAAATTAAATTATGACTATAATTCTTGTATCGTATGAATAAAAAATTTTTTAATGTTAAAAAATAATTAATATTTTAATAAAAAATGTTTATAATTTTTAAATTTAGATAAATATTAATTTCAAAAATATTTTGGAAAAAAAATAGATGCAGAATTGAACCTTGGGCAAAATGTTTGCATGCGATTACTATACTGACCGTGCTACTCGCGCTTGAACAACGATGACAACTTACTGATATAAAAGCTTTATCGAAAGTTTGAGGGCTATTTTCTCCAAATTGGCTGGCCATTGCGCTTTAACATTTCAATCGATGAACACCCTAAAGGTATACTATTAATATACCAAGTCTCATCCCGAATTGAATTTCTTAAGTCGTGTCCACCCCCCCACCCGTAAGTGAAAATTCCAGCAATATAAAAGTGAAATTAATATGCATTAAAAAGCAATGAAGAGAATATGATAAAAAATAAGTGCTGCCTAAATATGTGGATCAAAACCAATTGATTTAAAAAAAAAAAAAGCTGAACATTTGGGGTGTCTCCAAGTAAAGTAAATAAAGAAATAGAAGTACTTTTAAAACGATGTAAGCGTTGAGAGTTAAAATTCTGACGTGCATACAAAATGCGGTGAACTGACATAATGCAAGTTGCATTGGGAACACATTGGTGCCTGTTCTCCAACTAGATGGGTGTGTCTAGTGTGACCTACTCATAGTCTAGTGAGGACCATATCTGCTTTTCTGTTCATTTGGGAATGCCAAGGTTGCAAACGAGGATTGAAAGCATGAAGCTTGTTTTAATTTATTTTTTGTTATATTTTCCACATTTCCTGTAATGTAACATTGCAGTGTGCTAAGAGGCAACCACTCGTGAATTGTGAAGGGAAATAACTTTTCTGATTTGGCATCCAGTGTCCATATTCAAGATTTATCAAATGTTACTTCTTATTCCATTGTCTTATAAGAACAAAACAAAATTACTTGTAAGACGTTGCTATTTTGGTGTGTTCATTCAGACGGGGGTGGAGTTTCTGAATATTTTAACCTTGGTGGCACACCATGGCTCTCGCGACTTAAAACTCCAAAGCAATTAGTCATTGCAGAAGAAAAAAGCAAAGTAGAAAGTTAAATAATGCTTTGTTTTATTATTTTTTACTTTCTGGTTTATGAAGTATACAAAGAAGAATGTATTGTAACCTTCAAAAAAATTTAATATTAAGATTTTGATGACTCTCCATGTGTTAGAGGGGGTGAAGGTATAATTCACTTCCCGCCAAGTGAAGGGGGAAGGGAATTATACCTTCTTTCTATGAACATAACTCCAAAATGGAACAAGATATGTATTGTTACGAAGCTGTGAAGTTGTTTCCCTGACATGCTAACCTTGGCGACAGAAGGAATCCTCTAGAAAAATCCTGAACTGTGGTCCTATCTCTACTGGGAGCCAGAAATATCAAGAATTTTCTAGAGATTACATCACTTCCTACGTCATGATGCAACCATTTTCTATTATCTTGCAGTTCAGGATAAATCTTGCTTTATCAGTTCCTCTGTGCTTTGAACAAGTTTGAAAAATACCCTGTTTAATATAATCGCACTGTTTGAATCTTTCGTAAACCAACCTTCACCAGTTTTCAAAAGAGTGGCTGCATATTGTTGTGCTCTGGGTTGTTGAAACTGAAAATGGCTTGTTCACTCCCTTTGTTAATGTATTTACAGATGTTGTTTAAGCGCACATACCGAACCGCAGACTTCCACATTTATATGGGCATTAACCCTTTGAAGCGCACTACCCTAAAAAAATTTTTTTACTCAAAAAGAGATATATTTTTGAATTTCTATCACCTGAAAATGAAATATTTTCCAAATAAAAATCTTTTTTTGCCTTTAGTTTTTTCACGAGAGGGTGGGAAGACGTATGTCCCACCGCCCCTGAAGGGACTGTAGCATTCCCCGACTCCCTTCTGTCATTCGCGCCAACGTTCGCATCTTGTCAGTTTCACTTAGAGCATATAATTGGTTATTTAGCACATTTTCTTTTAACAGCTGTAGAAAATGTATACTGTGATTGAAGTGGAGATCTTTTACCACATTCTGCGTACAAATGGAGGAGCTCTTCAATAGTATTTTTATGGATGTCGCTCTGTTTGAAAGCTTCAGAAG
Source organism: Araneus ventricosus (assembly GCA_013235015.1). Taxonomy (NCBI): domain Eukaryota; kingdom Metazoa; phylum Arthropoda; class Arachnida; order Araneae; family Araneidae; genus Araneus; species Araneus ventricosus. The sequence goes on from BGPR01015157.1 coordinate 28,202, forward strand.
TAAGCAGGCCACCCAGATTCTATAAGTAAAATGTTACTCCCCTCTCCGGTTTATTGTATGGGAAGGAACAGAAATCCGTTATCAGTTCATGCGATCACTCACTTCAGTCAAAGAAGTGAGACACTAATGACCGCGACTGGACAAGACCTGTAATGAAAACCACTGCTGTAAGAAGACCACCGATTGTAAATTATCACGCAAGAAACCCGCTGCTGGAAGCTGTCAAGCTCAAACAGCTTTTCTTTGAGTATCACTGCTAACAGAGCTATTTACAATAGCTGTGCCTTAGGAAATACGGCGTTTTCTCAAAAGCAGCAAAGAACAGAAACAAGTATAGGGGGTGGGGTGGGCAGATTCAACGGAACTATTTCTTTTTCGTTGAGAGATACAGAAAGACTTGAATATTCTCTTTAATTTTCGTTCTTTTTAGAAAAGTGTATTTTTATCCGTTTATAAAAAAATTCCCCAGAAGATCGCTTCTTGCTTTCAAATTTCCACTCAAAATAAATTTAGATATGCCAGTTTTTTTAAAAAAATGCTTGTTTGCATTTACAGATTTTTTTGATTAATATTATTTATCTGTCTTCTGAAATATATAAATTTATTTTCTGTATAAGTATTAAATTTGAAAGAGTGATTATAATTATACCGTATATAAATCCAAGTTTATTATTCAAAAAAGAAAGAAATAGGACCGAGTCGAGAACTTTTGTGCTGCCATCTACAGGCTGACAACCGTAGACGCGCGGTGGGACAAAATTGTCCCACCTTTTTTTATCTATAATAATTGATAAAAAAATTACTTTTGAAATACAGATAATGTTTGGAATATATTTATTGAACATTGAAGATTTCCTTTGAATCTCATATTTGTTTCGAAATTCATTTTCTTTCTCTAGAAATTTAAAGAAAATCATTGCCAATAAAGGGCATGATTTTAAAAATTATTTTCAATAAATTTGAGCAAATTCTCAATGGTACTGCAATTTTTTTTTAAAGTAAGAGGTCTTGAAATATCCAATAAAGCAATTTTTATAATAAAATACCTTATATAAGTTTATGAAAAAAAATCTTGAAGTAGGTGGGACAGACGGTGTCCCACCGCCCCTCAAAGGGTTAAACATTTTTATCAGAATAAGGAATCTCTCAACTACCCTGGTCTCCAAAAGTTAAGGTACAATCATTTTTTTGTGTCTAATTTGCAAACAAATGGGCATGAAAATTGGAGTAATTGTGCACTAAACAGTTATTTATTGAATTTTACCTAATTTTAGCATATATTTCTTATATAGATTTTCTTCAAATTTGTCATGAATGTTTCTTGGCGTTGTGAAAAACGAGGTATATCCATTGATTTTGGGGTTGTTTTTAGTTTCAAGCTGATGGTCATTTTAATGGTTTCAATGTTTCGCACCATTAAAGCATTTTTGTATTGGTTGGACGTTTAATTGTAATTATGTGAACACTAACAAAACTCGAGACTTGTAAAAATCATTCACACTAGAAAAAAAAATGTATAAATCTTTAAAGACTGCCAGGAAGAACAGGTCTTAGATTCTTTTTTGACAGGAGGTCTACTGTTTACAGAATTGCTAATTTAATTTTTATAAATATATGCAGATATTATTAATATTAATGCAAAATATTGATGATTTGATTATAATTGTTCATCAATAACTTTTGGGTCTATCTGTACGGAATTTCATTTTGATGGTATTTGTGTGATGATGTGATATTATCTTTTAAAATGTATTCAAACAATCATATTCATACATTTAAAAATGTGCTGGGTTATTATACATTTTGGTTGATTTATTACATTTATTGGTTTTAATCATCCTGTCATTTTTAATATGTTATATTTGAGTTAGTAATTAAATTTAAAACTATTTTGTTGGATAGTTTTTAAGCAGGGTGTCTAATCTAAACATGGTTAATGCCTAAACTTTTAGACATAAACTTCCAATTGAGGAAATGCTCTATATATATTGCATGCATAATTATATTTTGTTGTTTTAATCAACAAATTTACTGTTGGAAAAATTATGAAGTCTTAAATTTTTATACAGCCCCCAGTCCTATTAGTCATATTTAGCAAAATATTCTTGACAGACTAACGTGACCTCGTGTGAAGATCTCGGCTTCGGAGCCGGAGGGTTCCGGGTTCGAAACCCAGCACCACTGAAGATACGCCGTGTTTGTGGAGGGCGAACATTATGCCAGAAGTTTGAAAAGGGGGAGTGTACTAGCTCGGGTGTAGTCCTCGTCATCTGACTGCTGTTCAAAATTAAGAGGTCCGTTCCAAAATAGCACTTGTGTTGTTTTAAAACAGAACATTAATATAACTAAACTAATCTGAACAGACTAACATTTTGAATGATGATGACGGAGTGTTCATTTAATGTTTTGTTGCTTTCTACTTATACTGCAATAACATTTAATTCCAAAAGATGAAAATACAGTTGAGTCTCCCTATAACGAAATCGTTTGGTTCCAATTAAAAAATTCGTTATAGAGAAAATTTCGTTATACGGAGATTACAGATTTTTGCAGTTATTTAAGTAAATGTTCCAAACTTTTCAATAGGTGCGATAAGTGCAAATGTATTTAATTATGATTTTGAATTAAAAATGAAGTAATATATATATTATAAATTTGTTAAAATTATACTAATTTTTATTGTATAAATAAAATGCTCAAAAGTGAAGACAATTCACCAATTTAGAGAATAATATGTACTAGTATGTACTTGCGTTTTTATTTTACATTGCTTTGCATTTTGTGATTTTAAATTTTTGGAAAAATTTTCCCATTTTAAGAGTGAGTGGTTCCAGAAACAGGCACGTGTGAAAGAATTGGTTGCACAGAAACTATCAACTTTCTTCAAAAATGACAAAAATTGAAAAGATAAACCTCTGAAAAATTCGTTATAGGGAGACAACCACTTCGTTATATGGAGAATATTTTGAATGTTATTTAACATTTCGATTAAAAATTTCGTTATAGGGAGAAATTTGTTGTAGAGAGACTTCGTTGTAGGGAGACTCGACTGTACTTTTTGATACACGCTGTTGGGTCATTCCATGTGTAGACACCCAATGAGTGTTGCTCCATAGTAACAGATTTTTTTTAAAAAATTACCACTAAAACTTATGGTGGTGAAACCCTCATATATCAATTTGTAAAACATTTTGTCCATTATTGACCGAGATATGGACATTTAAAAAACGGTCATTTTTAGCAAATTTCGGCCATCTTGGATTTGGCACTACTGTGAAAAATTGCAATAACTTAAGAAATAATGGTTCAAATTCAACAATTTTGGTACCAATTTGAAGCTATTTATATGAGGAATATAAATCCAGTGTTTAAATAAAATTTATATGTTTTACTATATTTTTACATGGAAAATGAAAAAAATCATCTTCAGAATTTAGCCAAATTTAATGAGCTGTAAAAAAAATGGCCCATCGTATTTTTTTGTGAAATTTGGTAGAAACACTAATCAATATGTGTCCTTTTAAGTATAAAAAAAATTAGGAAGGTAATATTTCTTAACAACTAAAAAAAAAATTTTTTTTAAACCCAAGATGTCGAGGTATGAAACTTCTTGTTGCTGGAATATGCTAGTAAATCGCTTTCTAAAAAATAAGTTATCATTCTTATATTTCATAATCTTAGTTTTAAATATTAAAAAGACATTTACTTTACTCAAAAAATACTTTATAGCAATTATTTCATAAATTGCATCATCTACAACTCTAAATGATGCAATTTGCCATATAATTTCTTGTGTTGTATCTTCGTTTATTTCTGCTTCAAGTGAAAACAATTGTAATGAATTCAATATTAAAACAATATTAAATTAATATTTTTATTACATGAGAAGTGAAAAAAAATACCTTCAGGTTATATCCAGCTTTAATGAACTGTTAAGAAATTGACAAATAGTTCTTTTAAGCTTATAAGGAACAATAATTTGCATGTTTTAAATCTAAAAAAAATATCGGAATGCTAAATATTTCTTCAAATATATATCCACTATATATATAATAACTATAAATGGGCATAATGCAAAATTATTTTTAAAAAGCATAAATGAAATCTATGCATATTTAACATTCGGAAAAAATAAATGAATTTAATCCACCTTGAAATTTTTGAATAATAGTTCAATACAGTTATTCCCTCAGGTGTTATTTTATATGTTCTTCTTGTGTTAGTTGAGGGAGCAGACACAATTTTCATTATGTGTTCGTATGGAATCCAACACGCATCCAAAGGTTTCGGCCACGTATACGATGCACTTCGACCATGAGGATGCATAAATATAATTTTATAGTCATTATATTCATCATAGCACTTCACAATTTTTCCAATCCACGAGTTAATTCCATATGTGCAGGCAACATATTGTTCATTCTGGAATGTCAGTGGGTATGGTCTTGCTTCCTAAAGTATCAATGTATGTTGTGGTGGAATCTGATACCCTGGAAACCAATAATTGTGTTTCGTTTATAGGAACAAAGCTGTGATTTGACCTTTTTCTTTTAATTGTATCTACGGTTTGATACCTCATAGCTAATTGACAGTGGGAAATCTCGATTTCAGATTTTTCTACAAAAAAAGTTTTGATTCCTTTAATAGAATCCTTCGTAAATTTATACAAATCAGAAGCATTTAATATTTGGTCGTTATATGGTCGCTGAAGGCTTGCTTTGGTTGTCATGCATTTTATGGTACCACCTATACCATCACAAGCTCCTTTCCCATGGCAAGATGCAAAAAAATGCCATTCAGCTTTCACGCCATGATCTTTTTCATGGCGACAGAGATTTATAAAGTTTTTAAAATTTTTATATTGAGCTGATGATCCATCACTGAAATACTTTATGTATTTAATTTGTGGCACTTTTTTAATTAAATCCTGATCAATTACTTTTTGGGAAGTCCAAAATGTTGTTGTGTCGTGGACCAAATGGTCACTAATTACACACATAGGAATAGGTTTCAACTTATAATTAGGATTCCTTTACATATGCTAGAAAAGGATGAATTGTCACCTGCACTTTCTTCCAATGAACACTTTGGATAGCATCCTGCATGATACAAGTATAGTTTTCAGAAAAATCTGCTAGAATAATAGCAGTACCTTCAATCAATTCATCCTTTGTTTTGCTAAAGTAATTACTCTGAGCTTTGTGAAGAAGTGATGGGTGCATAAAATAGACAGTTTTGCAACTAAATTTTCAACAAATTCATCAACTGATGTAACAAATGTTTTCAGTTCTGCGCCATCAATTTTCACCCATTGTTTTTCAGAAATTTCACTAATCTTTTCTAAATTCATTGGAAAACATTAATTCTTCTTTCAGAACTTCCGCAGATGGACAGTTATCACATCTATGTACCATTCACTTTTCGAATTCAGAGAAACAAACTAGTTTTCTTAACTGTAAAATATAGTCACGAATATGAAGAGCATGAAGCATGAGTTTAATATTTTGGTGATATATGGAAACACACACAGAATGAATACCTTCATTTCCAGCAGTCACACATTCTCTTGGACGTAATGAGCAAAATTTAGATAGTCCAATTTTTAAATCTTTGTGATGCAATTTTTGAAATTATTGCTATAAATGTATTTTTTGAGTATAGTAGAGGCTTTTTTAATATTTAAAATTAAGATTATGAAATATAAGAATGATAACTTATTTTTTAGAAAACGATTTACTAGCATATTCCAGCAAGAAGTTTCATACCTCGATATCTTGGGTTTAAAAAAAATTTTTTTTTTTAGTTGTTAAGAAATATTACCTTCCTAATTTTTTTTTTACTTAAAGGACATATATTGATTAGTGTTTCTACCAAGTTTCAGAAAAAAATACGATGGGCATTTTTTTTACAGCTCATTAAATTTGTCTAAATTCTGAAGATGATTTTTTCATTTTCCGTGTAAAAATATAGTAAAACATATATTTAATTTTATTTAAACACTGGATTTATATTCCTCATATAAATAGCTTCAAATTGGTACCAAAATTGTTGAATTTGAACCATTATTTCTCAAGTTATTGCAATTTTTCACAGTAGTGCCAAATCCAAGATGGCCGAAATTTGCTAAAAATGGCCGTTTTTCAAATGTCCATATCTCGACCAATAATGGACAAAATGTTTTACAAATTGATATATGAGGGTTTCACCACCATAAGTTTTAGTGGTAATTTTTTTTAAAAAAATCTGTTACTATGGAGCAACACTCATTGGGTGTCTACACATGGAATAACCCTGTTGATATTTCGTTCTGCATCTATCTTTAGTAGTAATAACTGCTTATTAGTAATTTCCCTGAATTGCTATTGATGATTTTATCTAAGGTTCTTATACCATGTGATTTCAAAATAAGACTACAATTGATTTTTGATGAAAAAGCTTATTCTCTTTGTGTATTTTAAGTAAGATTTTATTTTTGTCCTAATGTCTCCCGTAATGTTCTTTATTTCCAGAGCTTCACCTGCAGCGACTCGAGCAACTCAGACACTTAGCCGAAAAACTGAAAGAAGACGCCTGGCTGTACCCCGACTTCGAGGCCACTCTGGGGATTTAAATAGAGCAGTCATAGGAAAAGCAATGTCCTCTTGTGATCCAGTGGTGTTGAACTACGAGAACTGTCTGCTGCGGCAGTCCGACGTCGAACTCTTGACCCCACCCAGCTGGCTCAATGACAACATCATTGCTTTCTGGTTCGAGTATTTGGAAAACGAAGTATACAAGGACCACAAGAAGGTTTTGGGGTTCGTCTGCCCGCAGGTCGTTCAGTACTTGAAGTTTGGTCTTCCGGAGGACGTAAAGTCCACCGTGGAAGGGCTGGAGTTGGATACCAAGCAGTACATTCTCTTCCCCGTGAACGATTGCCGAGCGCAAACTGTTCCCGGGGGGACTCACTGGAGCCTCCTCGCCTACAATGCGTCGGAGAACTCGTTCGAACACTATGATTCTTACCCCGGAAGTTGCAACCTTCCTGTAGCCGAGAGCTTGGCGAAAGTCCTTGCCATGTTCCTTCGAAATTCGCTGAAGGGTGGTCACCCACCTGTTATACATGAGATGCCTTGCACGCAGCAGGTGAATACCTATGACTGTGGGATGCACGTGATCTGCAATGCAGAGGGCCTGTGCAAGAAGTTCATCACCAAGGACAAAAGACCTTTGACGGAAATTGTGCCTTCGAGTGTGGTGGCGCGCTCCAGAGATTCTCTGAAGGCGATTATTTATTCCTTAAGAAAGTAAATGCACTTGGACAATCGTATACATCTAAAGATGAATTGTTGAACTTCCATTATATTGCAAAAAGTCTACCACTCGCAAATCTCAATTTCAGTCATGAAAAAAGCAGAAATTTCTGCTTTAAAGTCGCGATTATTTTCAGCCATAAGGAGTTATCCATCTCGAAGAGCCGAGGGCATGAAGTTTTTTCTCCTCCTATATCTAGACAAAATAGACATTCTTAGTTATCGTTAAATTGAAGGAAAAGCGCCAGGTTTTGTTTTTTTTTTCTTTCGCTTCATAAAATTCATCTTATACTTGGTATCTTCACGAAAGTATTTGAATCTGTGATGATGCACTTCTGGTTTCTTCATTACGAGACACGACTTCTTATTCTTTATTCTGTTAACAACAACAAAATGGAAACATTTGGTGCTTGGAGTTTTCAGAAATTCTCTTGTACGGTGATGATTTAAGATCTGACATTTTGCAGTCGCAACCACCTTCTTTTTTGTGTGTATATTTGAAACAAATTTTTATTCTAAATTGGTTAGCATTTTAATTAAAATGAAAGATTATTATTTCTAAATTTAAATTTTGGTTTCAAAATTAATTACTTTGAAGTAAATAATTTTTGATATAAGGTCACTCTGGTTTTTCCGAAGTGACACTATTTCTTTTGGATTCTGTAAACAGCCTGATTATTAACTTTTGTTATATTGGGTACGTGCATAAGTTTGTTTTTACTATTTTCTGAAATCAAATAGATGTTACTTTTTTAAAGCAAAGTGGTTTTTATTCAAAAATTCATTCCATTACTCTTAATGCTTTTGAAATTCTCAGTCGAGTTCCAATAGATACATGCAGTCTGGGTGGAATGAGACTCCTCGACTATGTGCAAGACTAATAAATTGCCTTTGTGATGTAATTTTAATTTGGATGAAATTCTGTACATGCTTGTCTTTATTTTGCTGTAGCAATATTAGTAAGGACTTATGCATTTACCTAATATTAAATTAGTATTTAGACTAGCTATTATTATTTGATGAAAATTTATTTCTATGGTTGGACAATTTTCATTTATCTCTTGCCAATTTAACCCTACACTGTACACTTTATTATTACGTATCAACTGTGTATTCCTGTATAAATGGGTTAAAGGGACATTAGAATTAATTTAATTGTTTTTCTCAAGTAATCTGGTTGTATTTTCAATATTGGCAGTTGCTTATTGTTATATTCAATTTTTATTTAAATTTAACTTTTTATGAAATGTTTTGAAACACTTTGTTTAAACACCATGGACTTTTAAATTTTGCCTGATGGACTTTTCCTGGTGTTGCATCATTATCTTGTAATGTTCAGAATTGGAAAGTCAGGGGTCGATCCAGATTTTTATAGGGGGCCCATTTTTGTGAAGAAAAAAAAAACCATTTGTGTGAAAAAAAATTTTTATTATGTAAAATCTTCTATTTTAGCAGTTATAATTGATAAAATTTAACCAAAATTAAATATTAAAAGAAATTAAATTAAAAATTAATTAAAATTCTTTTTGCATTATACAGAAAGGCACATATGCAGCTGCTTCTGATAAAATACAAGAAGCAAAATTAGAACTTCAAAATTAAGTTAAGAATAAAATAAACATTACTAATAATGACAACAATACACCTTTTATGTGCGCTATTTAAGCAGTCATATTTCTATATTTTACTTTTAATATCAAAAGTGTTTCATTGAACCAAATGTATGCAGTAATTTGACATAATACTGAAAAAAATACCCGTATATATATATTTTGTGCAACACCACATTCAAAAACTTTTTAAAAAGAAGTCGAATTAAAAAAGGGGCCGTTTTTGTGAATTTGAGTTTTGTGTAGGGCCATTTCTATGAAGTGGAATTTTGTGTAGGGCCAT
>BGPR01015158.1:0-37378 GCA_013235015.1 Araneus ventricosus
TCTAGAATGGATGGAGCCTTGTACTTTCGGATATCTTTCTAGGCTTTCCACATGAGTAAAATAGTTATATAATTCGATCGGGATTACAAAATAATAAGGTTTCTCAGAGAATCCGAATGGTATATCGAGATTTATCTAGTCCACATAAACAGCAAAATGTTTTCAAATAATACATATAATGTGAAGCACTGCAATAACCAAACTAGCAACAATCATCTTGAAAGAAATTCATGAAAATTTTGCATGCTTTAAGAAGCTGTTCCAATGTCAATTAATACATCTTTTTTCGGAAACTGAATTTTATTATTCGTGCAAGAAATTTATTTTATCTGAAATAAGTTTCGAGGAAAATTTTTTGCAAGTTATTTATGGTTACAGATAATAAGATTTCTCAATTATTGAATGATCTATGGGTAGAACGTTTAATTCAGTAATCTGTTTTACTTAAGGGGACATACGACTCTTAAACCTCGAAAAAATGGGGAAATCGGTCAAATTCTGTACATTATATCTCTGAAACAATGAAATTCACACAAACTCACTTTTTTTTCCTAGTAAAATATCTCGTCTTTTTCTTAAAGGGCACACATTTTCAAACCTTTATAATGGTATGTATTTTTTTGAGAGAGTAATAAATATGGGTATAATTTTTGGAGAAAAATGAGATAGTCACCTTGCGCACACGATTATAGATAAAATATTTGTCTAAACACGATATTTTGGGTATCTAAATAATTCAAACAGTCAGTTTAAGAAACTGAACATAAAGTTATTAACATTAGAATTTAATTTCTATTTTATATACCAATATAAAATAAAAATAGTTAAAATTTCAACATTTCTAACCCCCCAAAAAATCTGCTTTGGAGTAAATATGTACTAAAATGTGGTTAAATTTGTAGAACATAGCACAATACATATTCTCTAAAAATTTCTTGAAAAAATATTCAATAGTTCTTCAGATATCGTGCGCGCAATATAACAAAAAAACCATTTTCAGATATAGCGCTTTCAAGTTATGGCCATATTAAATGTTTACGTTAACCCTTTGACTACTAAGAGTTCTTAAAATCTCAGTACAGTTGTATACGGAGGTTTGCTTACTAATTGATCTGTGGAATGGATTCATCCGCCCGCTCTCCTTTTCTCCTTACCACTGGTGGTGAGAGATATGAATGGCAGGCTTTTCATCTCTTATCTCTCCCTTAAGGGTCCCTTTAATAATCACTCGCCCAACTGCCTTCCCCCCCCTTTCGGAACAGCAACCAGCCGAAATCCGTCCCACTAGTATAGAAGTTGCAGGGCCGGTTACGGCCGGCTTAGGAGTCAGAGTGTTAACTAGCTGATGCATTTTCCTTCATAACTTTCATAATTATGGGAAGTTTTAACGCGGATTGTTTTATGTCGTCCAGAAAAGACAGGGGAATAATATTTTTTTTTCAAAAATTGAAAATTTTCGAGGTTTAATAGTCGTATGTCCCTATAAATATTTTTGTCACATTTCTGAATGGTTATTAACCTCAATGTTTGAAAATAAAATTTCAAGAAACCACATAGCATAAATGCACATTTCTGGATCTTATTTTATATGATATTTTAAAATCATCAGATCAAAAAATTATCTATGCTTCAGTAAATTGTTTTCCAGAAGCAAAATTATGCAAGGTGAAATTCTTATTATAATATGTCTTTTTGAATTCAATAATTTAAAATGGCCTGAAATCAAACTATTGCCAGAATATTATAAAATACAAGACTTAGTTTTTTCGTAAAGGGAAGAAATTTCAAAGGTTTGCTTTCGATTCAAGTGCATGGAAGTTGAGGAACACAATTAAAATTGTAGAGAGCAAACACGAGGATATTTCACACTGAAAGAGATTCCCATTGAAATATCAATATTTTTTAATGTTCTTTTATTACAAACTAGCCACCTTCGACGACCAGCTTATAATAATGAATATGAATTCAATTGAATCTTGTATCATTTTATGTTCATGGTTCTCTTAACAACGTTATTTTAAACTTCAAATTGTGGTAGATATTTAACCCATGTTCTGTTAGTGACCTTGGACCTCTTCTGTTCATTGTCTACATAAATTTTCCTAATGGACTCAAATAACTGACCATGTCATATAACCTCTACTTCCATGTTGTCGGCACTGTTTTCACTTTCTTATTCCTCTCGTAAAATATGCATTTGATTGCAACATTAAAATGACGCAGCACATTTTATGGTCAGCAGCATGCTAGCTGGATTAAAACATGCTGAGAAAAGAATGAAAACATAGCAACCATAACCATTCAACTTAATGGATATATTTCTTAATGTCAGCAAAGCAATATTTCGAAAAGCTAGGTTTACGAATTTCACAAAGTTCTTGATGAAATAAAATATGAAAGCAAAATGTATTAGGATCTTATCTCAGATTACAACAATGAAAGAGAAATATGCAATTAAATATTTATTTAAACAAGGAACAGGGTTTGAGTTGCGTTGCAACCATGAAAAGTATTGCTGTAAACTATGCCTAAAATATATATTTTAAATGATTAAAATTAGAGAAAAATCATCCGACAACTTAATTGTTATCATTGAGAAGGTAATTTTTTGCACTTTCTGGTGTGAAAATAATTTTCGTGCTTTAATATTCTTGAAAGTTATTAAGGATAAACGCCTAAATTTCGCTTAATTTTTAATTAATTAAAATTTCGAAAAAAGTGTTCCAAGATGAACATTACCACTCTCCAAAATATGTTTGTACCAAATTTCGCCGCTCTAAGTCGAGAGATGTGCCTTGCAGAACTCCAACACACAGACAAACGGACACACGGAAAAACAGACTGCGCATGCTGTCTCTATCGTTCTTTTTTGCACTGAAATGTTTAATTTTTGGGGAAAATTGAAAATCGTTCATTTTTATTACTTCTCCTATAAGACTGAATCTTGCACTTATTTAGTACTTTCAGTATTGCATTTTCGGTTATTACATCGAAGGTAAGCAAGATGAATTAATAAAAAATAAAGCGGTTTTTAAAATCTAGAAATGTTAATAAAATCATTTATCTTGATTTATTTTTAAGTTTATCAGGTTCCATCAGGCATTTAGTGGAGATACATTTATATTTTTTGACAAATTCCATTGATATAAAACAAAAAATAACAACTCTGCAAACATAAAACTAAATTATTTTAAAAAATATTTTAAAAGAATCATTCAGCGTGGAATTTTCTGCATTAAAATAAAAGAAAGTGCATTTTCATATTTTTCTCTAATTTCGTTTTCTATAATTCTTTCATTTCAAAATTAATTTTCGAAACTTTGTTTACATTTATTCATTTTTACACTCTTAGTTTATTTCTCATGCGTGAATATTTTAGGAATAACTTCGCTAGTTCAATTATTATATTAATTGAACTAATTAACGCATTATTATGGTCGAAACTATGGTGATTAGTTAAAATAAATTAAAAGATATTCATGTAAAAATAATAAACGTTTATTTAAAATTAAGGATTCAATTTATAATTTATTATGCATGTATATTTTTTTAATTTATACCTACCATTTTCTATTAAAATGGTGATATTAAAAACTGAGCTGATCCTTCATATTCTATATGTGTCTAATGAAGGATATTACTAATTATCTCTAGTTATCTTATAATTATAAGAAATCATCCTCTTTCTTGTAAAATATCATTTATAGAGAAAATTTTAATTATAAGTCAAACTTAAATATGACCTCATAACATATACCATTTTTATATTTTTACACATCAGAACAAGCGTATTTTGAATATAAAACAATCATCTGGCTCCTTTTCCTATACTTTAAATACTCCATTGAAAGTAACGACATATTGAAGAAATCATATTTTTCTTTTTGAAATATGATATAAATTAACGAAACTTTATTAAAAACTGCATAACATTTAGTACATTTTAAGAAATTTTAAGTGGGGAATTAGGATTCCATCAATACCAATGTTACATTTATCAAAATCGTAATCCACAATCCTGAACTAAATGAAAAAAGAAGATCTTAGGAAATTCTTGCCTCCAGTACAAAACATCGTAGCATGTTATTGTTATCATGTTAAAAATCATTATTTTTTCTATCGTCTGCGCTTTTATAATGCAATATTACAATCGGTTTTGAGTGAAGTATACAATATACGACATTTTTCCATTAAATTTAAAACAAAAGTAAGCAAGCAAGTCTTGGAAAATGCAAGCAGAATCCCAATTAAGCAAAATACCCAACCTCTCAATTACGAATGAATCATAAAAATCTTTTGAATAACACAATTTGAAAGATTGATTTAACTTAGTGAAAGAATTGCAAGGAAATAAAATTTATTCCACTGCAAATCTAAATTTTTGAATTTTCAGGTTGTGATTCTTCTTCAGCAAAATAAGGTCTGAATTTATGAAGTCAAGACGTCAAAATTTTGATTAATTTTTAATTCATTTTAATTTTGATTGATCTATTAGCTGATTTGAAATCTATCCCTGCACCCGTTATCCAAAAAGTAACTAATTGCCAAATTTGGTAGCTTTAGGTTCTAAGACCTGTCTTTAGAGCATTTTGAAAAATTTTTGCTTATTTTGGTTATCTGATAAGTTACGAATTTAACGTTACCCAAGCATATTGCTGAATAGTTTTGTATCCATGCAGATGAACGATTTGCTTATAATTTGCATGTTTATGTTTGTGGGTAATCTACCTAATAGTGTTCTATCATATTCTGCATCTGCCTACATTAATCTATTTATACATACAACTACATATAGGTAATCTACCTATAATACCTATTGTTCGATATTTAAATTAGAGAAAACATTGCGAGAAAGCACTGCAGATCTAAAGTTTTGTTTTAAAGTTGTGCGAAAATGGTTTTTAAACGAAATAATGTCTGCACTTAAAGAATTAAAATAATAAAATTTCCATTAATTTTATTCAAAAGTTCAAAACCATTTCTATATTTAATTAGGTTCAAATCCATTCAGAATCTGGGAAATTAAAATTGAACTAAAATTGATGAAGTAATGAAACTTTAAAATTTATATATGCCATCCAAACTACAAAATTACTGACATGTAAATAAAAGACATTTTAAAGGTAAGCAAAATATTTGCATCTGTGACTAATGCTAAGGAATAGCTAACAAATACATAAAGTAGTAAGAATTATCATGTTTCCAGGAAAGGGAACTTCTGACAATTGCTTGCTATAATCTCTAGTGCTTACGGACCTTTTTCACCATCATTTCTCTTATAATATGTAGTATTATCTTATCTTCGAAATTATCTATTCTTAAGTTGATTACAGATGTATGAGAAATTTGGGATAATGCGCAGACTTAAAATAAGCTCGAAACGTACGGCCCGTAACTACAAAATATAGGATTTTTTTATAAAAAGCTTGAACAACAAATGCATTTTTTACACTGGTCAGCAATTAGATATATCTTTTGGCTAAAACACCTTTACCAGAGTAGATTATACTTTTTTATCTGACAGATGAGAATACTTCCACTTTCCTCTTTCGGACGTAACTTACTGTTTTGAAGGTTTCAATATGTCTCGTTTTCTTGCGCACCCTATAAATCCTTAATTGGTCCGTTCGTGATTGTGCTCAGTCCACTCGTTTGAAAATTCAGAGAAAGTCCTAATTCACTTCATATTTCCATAAACCCGTAAGATTATCTGGTAATTCCCAGTAAATGGACAAAACATCGAATTTCATTTTATTATTAACTTATTAGCGCTGTCTTATTCGCCTGCTTAATACATTTAAGTCTCGTACCTTCCATATTTCCGAAATCATTTAGATTTTTATGAAAAATTGAATACTTTCGCAAATTATAACTTTAAATATCCTTTCCTCCATGTAAAATGTTCTTCACTTTCGTGACTTAAAAAAGTTAAGACGTTTCGCCTGCTTAAGATAGAGATTGAAAATTTCTTATGCATATTTCACGGCGTATCATACACACTGTGCATGCGATTCATTTTCAATTGTTTACATTTTCCATATAAGACTTAAAACTAGATAGGGGTAAATTCCCTCATTTTATCTACATAATACTGCAAAAAATATATATTAATGTGAACATTAGAGGTATCATAAATTCCATGCACAATTTTGTGTAATATATTTCAGTGAATTTATAAATAAAATCTTAAACAAGAATTTTCACGTTTGAAAACTTTGTAGGTAATATAAAATATGGTTTATTTAATTTGAATTTCAAAAGCAAATAAAACTATTTTTTTCTATCTGATGGGGGGGGGGGGGGTATCAATTTTAAATTACAATATTATTAAAACATTTTAAATAGTATTTAAAATAAAAAAATGTGAAGATTCCGTGTCCCGTTACTGAAATATTCTTCATTATAAATGTCAGGAAGATAACTGTATCAATTTAATTTTTTAAATATGCATAAAAGAAACAAAATTCTGAAATCGAATATGTCTTACTAATTAATAATAAATTGTTCTCAACGTTTTTGAGACACGATAAAAAAGAAATTTTAATTTCTGCATGAACGAGACAGAATAAAGTGAACTGAGTAACTTTTGCATAATATTGCCTTTAAACGTGCACTTATGCTTTCGGTCCTTGTTTATGTTGTTTCACTATGACGGTTTATCTGCACTATAACACGTTTGGTAAAGCGT
Organism: Araneus ventricosus; assembly: GCA_013235015.1. Taxonomy (NCBI): domain Eukaryota; kingdom Metazoa; phylum Arthropoda; class Arachnida; order Araneae; family Araneidae; genus Araneus; species Araneus ventricosus. The sequence continues at coordinate 6,689 of BGPR01015158.1, forward strand.
TCTCCTTTGTTCCACAAATGTTATTAGAGGTAAGATTTTAAACCCTTCTTTTCATACTTTATTTAAAGGGCTGTCTTTAATTTCTTCTTTGTGGATAAATGTTTTTCTTTCCGATACTCCCCGGATTAGGTTCAGGCCAAAAGAGGATGTTAAATATCAGACCTTAATGTCTTTTTTGCTCTACAGAAAACCTATTCCATTTTTGAATCTGCATGGATATCTGGCCTCTGATGAAGTCATCCATCAGATTATTACTTCGTGTCGTTGTCTGCTATTATTTTTTACTCTTCCACATTTATTATTCCCTTTATTAATGTTTTTATTTATATTTGTACTTCGCAATTTTTTCCTGGATAATGCTGCACTTGCGTATATCAATCAAATTGCTTCTATTATTTTTTGTCTTTTTAGATATTCAATACGTTTATCTGCGTAATTTGAATAATTCTACACGTTTCTTGATTTAACCAAATATTATTCAGAATATAATATTAATTAAATGTTTTCATTTTTTAAAATTGAGCATTGATAATAAATTTTCATTTATTCTTCTTTACTTAATCATATCTATAATTTATTTTTTTTTTATTTAAGATGAAAATTTTCTAAACAAAAGCTTTTACGTATCTTCAGATTCATTTTAATGAAATAAAATATTTTTCTTCATACTTTCGCTTTCTGCATTTAAGTTTCACAATCATGGCAGTATCGTATAATATCTAGAGATAGCACTGTTGAAAATTACATCCAGCATTTTCTTATCTTATTAGATCACCAAATCCGCTAGTGAAGTGTATAAAAACTAAATAATTTCATTTCATTAAAATCGATCTAATAATAAATAAAATTTTCATTATTATAATGAGGCACGTCTTTATTTCTTTTATGTGATATATTGCTAGAATAAGCTCAAAATATTTACAGAAACCGTATTCCATGAAGGAAACTTCAAATAATGTGGTAACTTTATCAAGTACCTTCAAACTATCACCTGTTAAAACCTTATTTTTACGTGTCTTGGATCAGAAAAATACCAAAGCTTAATCGTGAATCAATATTTCTTCTTCTATTGGAATCGGGTACTTTATTTTTTCTTTCTTTCTTTAACAAACGCAGACAAAAATTCCTTTTTTCTAAACAGTTGAAAAAATGCTACGTTTTCGATTTCAAGACGTCATTAAAATCAAAAGAAGTTAATACTGTTGTTTGTGGCGTTGATTTTTTTTGCCAATACATCCGTACAGAATCCAATGGAAATCCCCCATATAGTATTCTAGCTCGTAATGTATAAATTTTTTATTCAAAAATATAACGATTAACATCCTGCTTATTTTTTTCTCTCATTCCGATGGAAATAACGATTATCATTCTAGTTATTTTTTTCTCTCATTCTGTTGAAAATAGCGATTATCATCTTACTTATTTTTCTCTCATTTTGATGGAAATAATGACATCTTCCTACTATTTTTTCTCTCATTGTGATAAAACCACAATTCCCAATAAATGGTAACAATTTTTGCATAAGCTAGAATTACATTACTTTTCCCTGGAGTGAATATAATATGAAACATTTTTAATATTTCTATAAAGTTAAATTATTTACATAAATTGGGATATGATAGTGCATAAGAATAATTTAAAATATTGTTGTTTGATAAATTTGTATTCACAACTAATGAAAATTTAGCACCTGCGAAAAAGACGATTTTCAAAAACTTTTAGAAGCCAATTCTAACAATTTTTGCATTTTATCAGGTTTTCTCGCCTTTCGTTTTTTCTTTTGAGTATCATATTTATATAAAATGTGAAGAGAATTTGACTGTAGTTAGCACAATTAATTGGACGTTTTACTGATCGTAAACTTGATAGACCTACAAAACCATTCAATTAAATGCAATTAAGCATTAACATTAATATTTAATTGATAGAATAACATAACATTTAAATACATTAGTAACTTCCCAACATTTACTTAATATTATTATTCAGCATGTTTGATTCTTAAATTTGCCATCTCAGCATACAGATTTATATATTCTGTTGATTCAGAACGCTATATTTGCATTTGAGTAAGCAATTAATTCGTTATTAAGTTAAGTGTAAACGAGGAATTTCAGAATAGACAAAATTATTGAGAAGATAAATATTGTTTCTGTAAATCCTATTCAAACAAGGGAAGAAATGTATAAGGAATAGAAAAGCCTTAGTGTAATTACAATATGAAATGTCATTTTATGTAGAATTTTCTTATTCGTTTATCAAATTATCCTGGGATTCCAGCTCTTAATTTATTCAGCACATTCTCATGATTATTGATTATTTAAATATTTTTATTTTTTTATTTTTTGTAAGCTGTAACAAAAGATTCTTAAAAGAAACTCTGAGAAATAACTTTCTCCCTTTTATTTAAAATTATCAAATGGTTCGCGTAATCTGAAAATCTAATTAGCCTGATCAGCAAGAAAATATTCGGAAGAACACTCAATTCAAAACTATAAGTGACATCGCCTATTTATCTGAAGAACGTGTAGGGGAATTTGAAACCTCTTTTTGTGATCCTTGAATGAGTGCACGAAAGAAAGAAGAATAAAACAATTAATTTGATTTGCATTCATTAGAAAAAAATCATTTCATTTTTTCATTTTCTTAAATAAATTTTTGATTTGAAATATAATCTTCAATAACTGGATAATTCAGGTAGTAGTAACGCAGAGCTTTGGAAGATTGTCTATTGACACAACTTGAGAATTTAATTCTTTGTTTTGAAATCTCGGGATCTTCTTGAATGTATTGAAAGAGAAATCGCAGAAGAAAACTAAACTTATGTATATAATGTAACTTCTGGTAGTCCATATTAACCTCAATAAATAAGCTAACAGCAAAATCAGATATTTACTTCATTTTATTATTCGATATTATTACTAATCAATACATAGAATCTATATGACAGAAAATTTTATTTTAAATTTCTAATAATTATTATTGGATGAATTTATAACGAGTTTATTCAAACTGAGAATGAAAGAATAGGCTGTGAGAATTGAAAGCTTATGTCCCTTCTATGCGAATTGTTCCAACTGCTTTCGTGTTGACAGCGTCAGCCGCACAAATAGTGGGACGGAAGAAGAAAACTGTGTTGTATTTTACGATTTATTCTATTGGTTTGAATCTATAGTAAGTTGAATATTTATTTCGTATAAATTTTTACTTCATTTTCCCCCCAAGGTTTCAGATCATTAGCTACATGTCAGTCTTAAAGCTTCCTAAACGTCTAAAGACAATATTGGACCTGTCACAGGGAAGTCATTTTTAGTTTTCTTTCTCTGGGCTCATTTCTTGTCTAGTTTTTAAAGTATCATTCAAATGCGTCTTCGTAACTTACTAACAATCTCTATTTCTAGAAGGATTGAAGCATTTGACGTTTTCGCTACTACATATAAATTGGGTAAAATTTCTTGTGGCACAATTCTGCAGGATATGTGCCACTTGAAGGAAAATGCTTACAGTGGTCCGTCTAGAGTTTGAAAGCCACAGCCCTAGACTTTGGCATATTTTATAGATGAGGCTTACTAATGTCATAAAGAATAACATAAAAGTAAGAACTATGATGCCATGATTCGACTCTACTGCAAACCGATTAAAATTACCTTCTGTTCACCAGTATTATTTGTTCAATTTAAATTTATAATGCCATATATATGAAAAACGTGAAGCAGTGGATGTCATTGGTCAACAGTGTATACATATCATAGTTACTAAGCATTTATATATTCAAAAGTTTCGTTAATTGATTCTATTTACGTATGACAATTCTTATTTTTTGTACTCACAATTAGGAATCTGTAGATGATTCCGTCTTATGTTGAAATAGAAGTAAACTTGAATATAGACCTCTTGAAAAGGAGTTTTCTCTCTTTCATGAATTTACACAGCAGTAGTCATTCGTTTTGACATCAAGCACAACATTATACTGTTTAGCAAGAGATTCAATTCAAGATTTACTAACAGCGCCATCACTACATCATCGCACACATAGACATTATCCTATTAGTACTAGATGTTTTACAATATCTCCACGATGATTCTACGATATTCTGAATGCCGTGCAACATTGCAAAGATATCGTATGAATATTGTAGAGCATTTTGTGTTAATAGAGTCTTAAAAGTTCATAATATGTACGAAATGATATAAACTTTTATTATATCTTAAAATATTTTGGGGCCTTTTTAAAGATCACAACGTTGTTCTACGTGATGCATTTTAAAAATATATCGATCGATATATTTCTAAAAATATATCGATCATCTCCCATGGAGGTGACATGATGTTCATGGAGAAATGGAATAACTTTTAAGCTTGCTTTGGTTATACTTGGAGTATTCCTCTCAATGGATGCTTCAATAAAATAAAACTCTACATGTTAATTCCCTTATATTTCACACACCTAGATACATTTCAAAATATAGCTAAAATAATCTGTAAGTGAAATGGTAAAATTAATTATTCTCGATAAAAAAAATACGGTGAATGTATACATCGATACGAAGAGCTGAAAGCTGTGCTAAGAGAAATAAAAACATGGTATCGAAAAGAGATTCTTACTATTCAGGGCAGATCCTTAAAAAAATAAGCAGAAAACAAAATCATACATATTTTTCAATATGAATTTTCCGTGGATATCAGTTGCTCTTTCGGTTAAGTAGCAAACAAACTAATCAGCGCCTTGAAGTAAACAAGTTAGATAAAGAAAAGTTGAAGAAAATAATCTTTACGAAAATTAAAAATAAGCACAGAAATACTAGAACATATCCATAAATCAAATTTTATTATGATGAAAAGAGTGTCAAAAGAGTTAGAGTAGCTATGATGATATTTATAATAAATAAGAAAAATACATTGAATTTCCTACATCAGAATTCTGTGGTTTTCGGATAAATGAGATTTATAAACTGGAATATAAATTATGAAGATAGGTCATAATATTTATAGGATAAATACCAGCGCCTTTTCAGTTTGAATAAGCCAGTTTTTATATAATTGCTTCTGTGGATACACTTCTATTGCCACAAAAACGTACAAGAATATGAACTTATTAAAATTTAAATAGTTTCATTTGCTTAGGAATTATGGCACAAGGGTCATTAGTTGTCAAATCTGCCTCAAACAAATTAGCGAAATTGCAAAAAAGTAGTAAACTCATGTCTTTTTAACTTTTAGTAAAATTTTCTTACAAAAATTTATAATTTGGACATGCGTATCATTAAAAAATGAAATTTAGCAAGGTGCAAAATAGAGTAAAAAATTTCTTTAAAATTGAGAAATAGATGCAATGGTTTTTGAAAATTCTCAAAAGTAAACATAAGAATGTTGACCAATCAGGATAGTCAAAGTAGGTGATGGCAAGTTCGAAAATACTGGATTTTAGAACATGCACATTCAATAAGGATAAATTCACCTTGCATGGACCTGGATAACCCATAAGAAGGTAACGTGGGTAAATACCTGCATTGGATGCATTTCTCTTGAATCCAATGCGACCATTTCTTGTTGACAGATTTAATGTCATGGTGTTAGTTGTTGACTGCTTGGTCGTATTTTCACTGCTATTAATTGTGTTGTTGTTGTTGATGATCCCCGAAGATCAGCAGTGCTATATCAGGTCCATGAGTCTGTGTACCCTGAAGAAATCCACAGTCAATAGAGGATTAGAAACAAGATCCTGTTGGGAAAGCTCCAGGCATGCAAGAATATGATCAGGTGTGGTGTAAGGTCTTAGCCCAGTGACACTCGGGTCTGATTAGGATATACAATATAGGATACAGGATATTAATTTTAATTAAAAGTTCTTGGTTAAGGAACTATTTACAAGAAATATTCAAAGATAATATCATTCAAAAATCTGCCTAACTCAGGATGAGATAGCGAGAGTCAAAGTCAAAAGTTCAAAACTGGATTAATTCGCAGTTCTAGGTGTGAGTCTACTCGTAAGAAAACTGAAAAAGTTCAGTAAAGTTCAACTCAGGGCGAGTTCAAAGTCCGACTGCCGGAAATAGAAGTTTGAGGGATTCTTCCGCTCAAAACGTTGAAATAACTTCCAAGGAGTTATGTTTCCAAAGGGTTTTCTGGGCGAACGTGGTTCCGGCTAACGATATCAATTGACGCACCTGTGTCTCTCAAAATATCCACCTCTTCGTTGTTTACAAGAGCTTTGCTTAAGTACGGGGCGAACAAAGTTCCGACCTGCTCTGTAATTCCTATACGATTTATTAGCTCTTTGGTTTTATTTAGTTGCGGGTAATTCGGTCGTAAATGCGAGGTCGAATGCAAATATAACATGCGGGCGTCGTTCTTCGCTCGAATTTTTCATTTCTCCAATTCCCTTTTGGGGCAGATGATTTACGAAACTGATGTTCTGTTTTCTGTGCGCTCTTCGCGGGGTGTTCCTTTTTCGGCGAACTTGGTCTTGCCCTATCTAATGGTTTACATTCTGCCACTCTAACAGGATTTATCTTCCGATTCCCTCTAACTGACTCATACTGGTCGAGTTTTCCGGCTAGAACTAGTGGGTCGATTAATTCTCCCCACTCGTCCAAGAAATTATCTTTAACGTAACTCGGCACACGGCGTTTCAATTGATCGGCAATCATTAGATCCTTTAGAACTTTGAAATCTTTGACATTTAATTCTTCGACCCAACCGTCAAAATAGTTCCGTAGTTCAAAAACTAATTCCTTCCAAAGGGCACCTGGCCTTCTCTGATGTTGCGTGAATTTTACCCGAAAGTTCTCTGGTTTCATCTTAAAACGGTCTAATAAAACCTTTTTTGCATTTGTGTATTTGCTCTTCAGGCTCTTTAATGATAATCTGCGCTAATTCGAGGGGCAGAAGAGAGATGAGTTGTGACACGCATTTCTCTTCCTCGATTCCTGCTGCCCTAGCTTGTCTTTCGAAAAGAGTGAAATAAAGAGAGATATCAGTATTTTGCGAATCGAACTTTTGCAATAGATATATTATTTCTCTCCGATTCCTACTCCTTTCACTACGTGTAGAATTTAGACTAGCTGTTTCTGCGGCACTAGCAATTTTCAATTTTTCTAATTCGTATGCTCTCTCTATCTCCCGTTCCGCCCTAGCTAATTCTGCGTCGCGCTCTTTCCTAGCTATTTCTGCTTTAGCCTCAGCTTCGCGTTCTTGAGCGATCACTTCTAACAGCGCCTTCGCGAACTCTTCATCATAATCTGGGGAGTTTTTAATTTTCCTACAAATGTCAATTACTCTGTCCTGAGGGTTAATCTCTATTCCCAATTCTTTCGCGAGCCTAGTTAAATCTATTTTCTTAAATTTTGCTAGAAATGCCATTTTAAAATTTACACAAGATACACAATTCTACGAGAATACTACATACACACAAACGCAAACAAACAAGTATACACAAAATAACTAGAAATTTCTAAAACCCTTCATTAAAATTACACAAACAACAAATAACTAACATTTCTATCATGCAAAATAACACACAAAATATAGCACAACTTCAGAAATTTTAAAACAAGCCAATTTTCTATTCATTCCAATGGAAAATTGTCCTAACATTTACGGAATAAATTTCGCTTAAATGTTAATTTACAACAAGATAATTATTTTATCTTTCAAAATTTTGTTTTTACGCAAGAACATAGATGGATACACTTAACCCTACGAGCTTGGATTTCCAACAAAACATTACACTAATTTTCCGAAGAAAAATTTAAAACAAAAACGGCCCCTTCAAACCCCTCCGGGTTATGTAATACAGGGTCGTTTTTACGTCATCGCGGCTTCCTTTCTCTTCGCGCTTTCGGCGAGTTGGTTGGGGGGTCTGATCTCGTGGGAACTGTGGGCTCCGGGGACCCCACAGTGGCCTGTTCTGCAGTACATTTTGCGCAGATCTCAAAACACTTAGAATTATCAGAGAAAGTCAAACTTCTGATATGCCCACTAAGGAAGCGAGTAAGAGTTGTTGCTATTAATTGTAAATAGGCGAACCCCTTAATGCTCAGATGAATTTAAAGCATAGATTTCAAAAAACTTCAATTAACCCTTTGCTGTCGATGCTGGCACAGTGGCGGCATTTTGAAGTCGTTGTAGAAATCAGTCTTTTTGTTTTAATTTAGACCCACAACGACCAGCCTACCACCAAGGGTTAAATTATGCTGTTAGAAATGTTTATAACACTAAGATTAAATTAAATGTTATGTAAAATAAAATTTAGATAGAAAAATGGGCGGGAACGTTTTTCATTTATCTAGAAAAAAAACTTAAATAAACGCTACAACATCATTTTTAAAAGCCTTTTTTACATAAATATTAAATATTTTTTAAATATAGCAAAAAATAAAAAAATACTTTCTAATTCCTTGCATTACCTTAAAACTAGATCAAAGGAAAAATGAAAAAATAAATAACTGACATTTCTACATCGAAATCTGTCTGTCTGGGGGTGTATGCCTGTTAAAAATTGTTTAGAAGTTTGGAAATTCTTTTTGGCATTATAGGCAAACCAGGTGAGAAACAATGGAATGCATTCAGTTAAGCCGCTGAAGTGAAATGTAAAAAAAGTGAAGTGTATAAATAGGGCGCTGGGTGCTAACGGGTATGTTTCCTAAGACCAGGAGCTGGTACTGGAGCATTTAAAAAAATGGTTGGCCGAAAAAGCATCTCTGCTTGCTTGCTAGTTTTTTGCGATACCTACATGAGATGGAACTCAAAAGAAAAGTAAAAGAATACTTAAATGAGTGATGAGATTTAAAAAAAACGTTTATTTGAATAGAGAACAATTGGTTTATATATGCAACTAGGCGCCCTTGCGGAATAATGGTTTTCCTGATTGTTGAACAATTACTACGGGATGCACATTTATTTTCAATTCCAATTTTTCAGTTGGATAAGACTGAAAAATATCAATTTATTTAAATTATAAATTTATGAGCAAATGAATTACATTTTTCGAAAACTTCATAAGAAAAAATTTAATTTTCAGCATTTATAATTCAGTTTTTTGCGAACGGCCAGATTTAACGTGTCATGAGAACCGTTACAATAACTAGACTTCCTATAAGGAATCTACCTAAAATACATAACTGTCAGAATTTTGAAAATAATACATTTTGTGAAGACTAAAAGTTTCTTTCCATTTTTTTCTGAGTCAAAATATCTAATAGAAAAGTAAGCCAAATTATGATGAAATTAAAAATTTGTTATCAGAAAGCAAACAATTAAGCAACTGTTTTTTGAAAAATATAAGTCTTTATCGACACATTAATGCCTCCATACAATAATCAGAAATCAAGTACTGGGTGTTGCCAAGTGGTTGTTTTAAATGTAGGAATATTTGATAAAAGTATAAAAATGATTCCTAGTATATATGTATTTTAAATGAAGCATATTCGACACTTTTTAATCAGTCGTTTCGTGCGATAATCATTTATATGAAAGATAAAGCTTCGCATTGCGCGTAATAAATATTTTAAATAATCCAGTAGAAATGCCATTAGTACATATAAACTAAACTAATTAATTAATTAATAACTTAATTACTTAAAAATATATTTTTTAAAAAAAATGTTCAAATTAAGAAAAAAATATCGGACAGCGATAAAAGTGGTACCATTAGAGAAGTAATTATATTGTAACATTCTAAGTAAGCTGAAGTGTGACGCGGTGGTCTAGAGGATACGTCTTCGACTACCAATCAACAGATCACGAGTTCGAATCCAAGTGATGACTTTTGTATTATTTGGACATTGAAGATGTTTCGTACATTTTATGTTAACTCTCTGAAATATGCAAATTATTCTTATGTAAATTTATGTTCTTGGATATGTTCTATTGGACTATTCATTTCTTAAAATGTATATAAGGAACTGCTGTCAAGCTGACGGCAGTTCAGTTATCTGAACGCTTGCTGTGCTCTAAATAAAAGCCTGTCTCTCTAAATCGTCATCATTTCTAAAATCTACGTGACAATATAAACTTTAAATTGATGTAAAAATTGTTCTTGTGCGATAGTCGTTTGCGGAAAAACGTCAAAATTTTGCATTTTGCTTAATTATAAATCAATTGACATTTTAATTAATTCTTGGATTTTAAAAAGTTAGCATTGACCTTCCTCTTGTATCGAAGGTCTTGTGTGCCAAATTTCATTATAATCGCCCAAACACTGAGGATTTAGAAGGCATACAAACATTCAAACTTTCATCTTATATCTAAGATATAGGCGCCTTTTCGTCATTATATGCTGTAAAAATCAGATTTTCCATAACTCCAATTATTTCAATGATAAATCTGTTTTGTAATTTACGACAGTTTGTAATTAGTTATGCTTATTTTTTTAAATGTGTCTAATAATTGACATTTAACTTCTCTATGGAAATATATGTTTAATCACAGTTAAAACTGCATTTTTAAATAAAGAATCGCGTCAGATATTTTATCTTTTAAGAAACATCGGGATTTAATTTTCTTTCAATATTGCTATTCAAATTCAATTCAAAAATATCTTTCTTGTTTTCATCTTTTGTATTTTTATTCAGTGGTCTTGAACTTGCACTTGTTTTTGCATTTACGATTTGGAAAGACACATTCTTTTACTGCATAATTTAGAGGAATAAAGGAGAAAAGTTTGTGTATTATCTAGAAGTCATTAATATGTATGTGTTTGTTCTTTTTTTGAATAATTCCTTGGAAATAGTAATAGTAAAGTTTCAAACAATTACAATAATCTATTTTAAATCGATTAAATTAGTTGCTTATACATATTGTTTAAAAACGCTTAATGCCCGGGAAAGAAGATTTTCAATAATTTTTGATAATTGATTTCGATACCCAAAATAAAAATTTGAAGAAACTAAAAATTATTCTACCTAAAGAGTCAGGCTTTATTCATTTGATCTGTATAAAATATTTAACAGTTTGTGAAACACGATTTTTCAAGCCGAATTTTAAATAAGTGCATTTGAAAAAATCAAGAATTTCCTGGAAATAGAAATGCAGAATATTTATTCGTTTTATATATTTTCTGTAATTTATTTTTATCTTTTATATAAATTCGATATGAAAATTGTGACTAAAATTACTATACATTTTAGACGATTTTTGACATCAAAAATACTTTGAAGACGCAATTTAATTTATACATTTGTAAGCAATGGTTAGAAAATCAACAGAAAAAATGGACTTAACTGTAAGAATAATTTTATATAAATTTATATTATAATGATAGAAAGTTTCCAGATTTTGCTTCTTAAAATTTAAAAGAAATTTTTGTTTTAAATTAAGAAATAGCGCATTTCTCAACGAAAATTTTTGTTTCAAAATAATTTCCACCTGCTTAAATATCAGTACATGCTACTGGGGTTCAACGAAACTGCAAATCCTAATCTTATATAACATTTCTTTTAAGTTTTCAGAATTTCTTCAGTATGAATATTTAACATAAAATAATAATAAAAATTTTTCATACATACAACATGAAAGTAAATATGACGTTAAACGAAACACATGGATCTGTAATAGTGTTGAAGTACTTCAGTAATTTTTTTGAACTCTCCATATAATTTTGAGCCGCAATTTGGCAAAGAAGGAAACACACATGCGCCACCATTATACTTTTGAAAATTCCACACCATACTATTATGAAGAATTTAGATGCCTGGTAACAGATTCAACAAGTATTTCCCACGTATCTTCGACTGATTTGTGACAAACCTGCTAACTTCTCAGCCCCAAATTGACAATAACTCGTCAGGCCGACGTATTATATCAAGCGCTTGATGAAATTGTAGCTTCATTTACGGGGACATACGATTGTTAAACCACGAAAATTTTAAATTTTATGAAAAAAATATATATTATTTCCCTGTCTTTTCTAGACAATTTAAAACAATTCGCTTTAAAAAATTCTTATAATTATAAAAGTTATGAAGGAAAATGTATTAGCTCTTCAAAGTAAACATTGAATATGGCTACATCTTTACAGCGCTATATCTCAAAATGTGTTTTTTTTCATATTGCGCGCACGATATCTCATGAACTATTGAATATTTTGTACATAATATTCTTACCGAATACTTATTCTGCTATGTTCTACAAATTGAACCATGCTCTTGTATATATTTCTCCGAAGAAGTTTTTTTCTTGGGGTGTAGAAAAGTTGAAATTTTAACTATTTTTAACATTTTTAATTTAAATTGTTATATAAAATAGAAATTAAATTTAAATGTTAATAAATTGTTTTAAGTTTCTTAAGCAGACTGTTTGGTTTACTTAGAAACACAAAATATTGTGTTTAGATAAATGTTTTATTAGTAATCATGCGCGCAAGATGACTATCTCATTTTTTCTCCGAAAATTATACCCATAATTATTACTTTCTCAAATAATTACATACCAATATGAAGGTTTGAAAATGTGCGTAATACAAGAGATATGACAGATATTTTTCTAGAAAAAAAGTGAGTTTGTGAATTGCATTGTTTCAGAGATATAATGTATCGAATTTCAAAGTTTTCCACCATTTTTTCGAGGTTTAAGAGTCGTATGTCCCCTTAATTAAATGAGACTTAGAAGATCTAAATGAAATATATAGGGCTTCATTAGTTACTTTTTGTGAGCCACACGAGTGAAATCGAAATATAAAAAATAAAGACCGACAATATCTCCAATCATGTTAACTATTTATGGAACGGAATTATTCTTACAGATGCAACCTCATTTTGTGGTAAACACCCTTTAAATTGGAAATAACCTAAATCTTACTTAGTTACTCTCAGCATTTAAGTCCACACGCATTAAACGTAATGTGACTGGCACGGGAATCATAAAAAAAGAATATGCTTAAAGATTGAATAAATTTCGAAATGCAATGGCATAAACTTCAATCGTATTTCGGATAAAGTCATCTTTTTTTTATTTGGATGTGTTTGCGTGACATGTTAACCATTTCCTTTCCTTTCATTTTTGAAAACCAAATCATCAATAAAACGTTTGGCCTATAAGACAAAAATGAAAAATTAATATTTCTTTTAAGTTCGATTAATTACTTTACATCCAAACTGAGCGCTTTCCTCAGATAAATTTTAGACTTTCAATATGAATTGTAAGTTGTTCTTCTTCTCTTTATGCTTCTAATTTAACATTATTCTTGTCTCTTTTTTAAGCGACGATATTAATTTTTGCTGTAAAGTATTAAAGTGCATGATGTTTTTGCCTTGCTCTAATTTAATTCTTTTAATTAATTATCCATCTTATAAAAGTGTCTTTGTTTGCAAAAGCTGGTCGCTGGATTGGATAAAGTTGCCAAGCATATGATCCACTTGCTTGATTATATAAAAATCCGTGATATAAATATTTAAAAAAAGCATACAAATAATATATGATACATTAATTTTAGAAAATGAATACATTTTATTATCATATCGTAACGTTATAGATTAATTTGCTAATAATACAAGAGGGTAGTCTTTGGTAAGTATTTTTTTAATCTGCAGTTATTAGAAGACGAAACGATAGGAGAAAATCTGATAAGAAATTGTTAACTCAAAATGCAAAAATAAATATTAATGTGATTTTATTTCACTAAGACTGTTCAGTAAAACCGAATCATACTATGAGTAAACATATATTTTCCATAATGTCAATATTCTTTCATATAGTATGAATGCATGAAATTCATAATAACCTCAGTAGTGGAAAATCTGAGTAATACTTAATTAGTATATCATTCTTATTTTTTTTTGTCGTCATGGCACTTGTTTTATTGGTGAAGCAGATTTTCTAATTCATATTTTCAATTGTATCTTTCATTACATTTTGGTTCGATTAGCTAGTTTTATTGTAAATTGTATGTTATATGTTAACTTAAAATTATTTTTAAAAAGCTAATGTCAATTTATTTTATCTGTTTATGAAATTTCATCACTTCTGCATTGAGGAAAAGAAAACATGTGAATAAACTACTTTTTTAAAAAAAAGTGAAATACGGATATTGGATGGGGTAGCTAGGATTATATTAAAACGTTAAAGCAAGGTAGATGCCCAAAGATAAAATTTAAATTAATATATATGTATCAATTTTTTAATCACTTCTTGGTACTGAAATATATAACACACAATTATAAGCAATTCTAGCAATACTGATATAATCACCTACCTTTGCAGACCTGAAAACCCTAGCTACTAAATTAAATCATTTTGCATACAGTGGTAGTAAATTGCAGTTGTGATATCAAATTAGAGAAATTGAAACTAAATCAGGTTGTTAAAGTTTAAATACTTTTTATTAATAAATGATTAATTTAAGTATTACTGCCATAATATGAATTAATAGTATTTTGGATGCACATATTCAATATAAAAATACAAATAAAAGATAAATGTAGCTACACATAGTACAAAGCGCTGCAGGCTTAGAAAAAGAATATAGCAATGAGTATACTAGGTAGAAACAGCAATTTTAAGGAACACCCTTTTGATTCTGCAGAAAAATGATTGTGTTATGTTGACAAAGCACATCGCAGTCTATGTTTGCTTGTGAAAAACTTATTACAACACACGATGTATGAAAAAATTCGAGGAAATTGGTAACTTCACAAAATTATGTATAGACAAATCGGTGATATAGACGCATTATTGGTGCACTACACGCTTCTTTGCACAATTCCATCTTAAACACTGTTAACGTGAATAAATTTTTGCAGGGAAGACTGTTTAAATTGTAACCTGATCATTTCTAGTGCAAGGCTTAAAGTTGAGTATTCAGTTCACTCAAAATGCAGATTTGTATAGCGCAATTTTTAGCACCAAACGCTGTCACAATTGCCTCCATTTCATACATGAATAAAGATGAAAAGATAAAACTTTTAGATGACACCATTCACAGCTTGAAGATTTTAAACTCGCAGAATCTAGAATTCAAATTCGCAGAATCCAATATCACATCACCACACCAAAAAACTTGTTGGAGAATCGAACTCTTTCGTCTTCAAAATTCCAACGGAAAAAGGAAAAATATAAAAACGATAAGCTTCCTGAAGGCCTAAAGGCTCCCAGAAGCCTAAAAGGCCCTGGGACCCGCAGCTGCAAATACACCTCACTCGTTCAGAGAAGCACACAAAAGAAATTCAAATCATAACGGAAAACGCTTCCAAAGACAGACGCCAAAACCTAATAACGCCAAATTCATCCGCGAACCAAGATGGCGAGGAAAAAGTCCCTTTAATTTGTTTAAAAATTAATAAAGTTTAAACCTTACTATATAAAATAATATTATTTAAAATCGAAGATACAAAATAAATAATTAGAAAAAAATTTAGATATTTAATGAAACGGCTAAAATTTATCTTTAAATTTCCAAGAACAATCCAAGTTGCCACAAGAAATGAAAACTTTGGTGAAGAATTAAATTAATTAAAAATATGACAAACCAGAAAATGATGTTTTATGCAATTTTTTGCAAATCAACGGACAAATAAAGAATATGTTTTCAAAAGTTGATATTTTATGACGACTTCTTATAATAGATTGATCTAAGAATTTTTAAAATCTGGCAAAATTCTTAATATTGTTAAAAATTTATGGGAAACCCAACAACTATAATAAAGAATAAAACCAAGTCATTTCTTAAAGATTTATATTAATTGAAAATTGGACTCTTTGGAAAAAAACAGGAGATAATCTTATCTTTCCTTAAGGTAATAGGACCCTTTATCCTAAATAAAGGAAATAAAGAAGTAGTCAAAAGATTGAAAACTCTATCTAACGAGAGTATTTTGTATTATGCTAGAAGTTTTCCAATAAATAGACCTTAATAAAAGGCCTTTGCAAAATTTTTAAAAAAAATATCTTGGAAATATATAATTGAAATAAGTTAACGAAAACAGCTTTTAAAACGGCACTTTTTGACTATACGTTTTAAAAGAGTACAAATTTTATTTTAATTATATTTCTGCTTTTCTTTTTTTCATTTTATAATTCATTATTATAATTTAATTTTGAAATTTATATTTTTATATTAACACAGATGCTCGTCTTCACGAATTAAAAATTATTAGAGTTAATCAATCAATAGAATTAAATCCCGAAAATGATAAAATAGTGATTATCTTCGGAGCACACAAGTGTACAAAATTTAAGAATAAAACACTTAGGAATTGAATCTCAAAAGATATTTTATGTCTTCTTTATAAAATATAAAACACATCAAATTAAATAATTGTATGTTAAAATAATAATGGAATAGATTTATTCTTTGGCGTCATATGCACACATTTCCACACAGGTATTTGATTTTAAATTTAATTACATGAGTGTGTTAGTTTGCTTTGCTTTCATATTCTAGCAAGATCTGTCAGGGGTTTCAACTAGCAGTGAGGCATCCTGTAACGAGACTGAATATCACTATGTTCGGTAGTGCATTTGTTTCTAGAATTTCCTATCTTATTTAGGAGCATGCACTTTTGGGGCTTCAAAATCGGCGGTGATTGATAAAAGAAGTGTAATAAACATATATGGATGTTTATTATACAAATATTAGCACTTTCCCCAAATATTTAGGAAAAGATGAGGACCAGTAAAGTACAAACCAGAGTATAGTGTTCGAGAAAGATAAGGATGTTTATTCTTAATACTGTGGGTATATTTCAGAGAAACATTCCTATGCAGCTTTTTCGTTAATTAATATTAGTTATCTTTGAATCTTGACAATGTAGCTTCTGTTTGACAGTGTCAATTTTCATTGTATCAATTGTTATTGTAAAATCTTGGAAATCTTCACTACGTACAATCTTTTTAAAATTTTATCCCTCTAATGTTATTTCTAATTTATTAATAATAAATACTTACTCGAGATTATCTTTAAACTTCATTGCATTACAAATGTGCACTTTCACAACAATTTCAGAATCAGTTAATGTCTATAAAACTCTTTTATTCAGCCTCTATAATTATTGATTAAGTTATTAAAACTCCAAAATCCATAATTTTCGGATATTTGTTTTCAATGATCAAATCAGAAAATTAACCTTTTGCATCAATTTATTGTCTTTTTTCCATCATTTCGTTTATCTCTCTCTTTTATTATATTTTCTGAAAAATATGTGTATCGTATATATTTTGAATATAACCCTTAGCTCACTAACTTGAGATTTTAATTTAATAAGTTATATTTTGGATTTATATTTTTTTCCAGTCAAATCACGAATATTCGTCAATACGTTTAAACATTAGCTCAAGACTGTTTTTTTTTCATATAAAATCCATGATTTATTACACACATATAAAATATAATATATACAAATTTATGCCATTTTTTTTCATTTTTTTATTGGTTATTTGCATCCATTATCTTGAAGAAATTTGTCAAAATAATCTAAGCTTAATTCGTTTAAATGAAAAAAAGAGATTCCATTTGTGATAATATTAAAATAATATGAAATATTTGAATATCCATTATTTAAAATCAAATGCTTTGCGAAATTCATGCAGAATTTATGCTACCATTTATAAAACACATTGTCTAAAATTCGTGTGTAATCTTGTTTAAAGATTACGCCGATCTCGATATTTTCCCCCTAAGTCGAGTACAATTGATGAGATATAACCTGAAACTATAGCTAATCTACTTTGTGTCATTTTCCAACACATAAGTAAAATAATTATTTTTTTTAATAATAATTGATTAAAGTCTAAACCATTTTTTTTTTGCTAGTATTGTATCCATAAATTTCTTAAAATTTTGCTTTTACTTGTAGAAAGTTTTGATTACATTTATGTCTTTTTCAATCGACCTGTAAATATCTTATATAAAATTTGCTTAATAATGTTTCCTTAAATATTGGTATATTTTGCCCCCCACTCATTTTTTAAATAATTGCAATACCAGGTACTTTTTTATAATATTCTTAGAAATCACATTTTTTTCGAATGCTTCAAAAAAGATTTCTAAATTTTCCAGCCTTTTAAATCTCATGTTAAAATTAAAGTATTTAATAAAGATACATGACTAATAAAACGCATTCATGACATCGTTTTTATATTTGATGCATTTGTTTTGAGATCTTTCCTAAGATCTATTGGAAATCATGTGCTTTCGTTTAATATATATTTTCAGCCTTCCATATCCACGTTCTCTTTTATTCTTTACGGAGTTTGAATTATAAAAATAAAGCTTCATTAGCCTGCAATTTTATGTAAAAGAAAATTCAAAGATGTCCTGAAGATTTAAAATACTAGTGAAGGATTGATAACCTCATAATACTTTTTATAAGTTTCTTATTGTTTTTCTTGATTGAAAAGAGTTGTTGAGAGTTTTATTGAAGAAGAAAAATAAATTAATCTCTAGAACTTTCACACCTAACTTCATGAAATTCTAAATAACTTAAACTAATTACTGTAAATCCTTAAATGTATTCTCAGTTCTGCATTAAAATGTTTACATTCAATATCTTTTGTATAAAGGAATATTTATAGAAAACGATAGACATGAAAAATATATTTCGGATTAGTGTGCAATCATTTCTAGGTGTAAATATTAAAATATACGACTAGAAGAATTTTGTTTCATTTAGAGGGATTAATAAGAATTCAAAACAGGAGAAATGCATCATTCCCATGTACATAATGATAAGCTTGCAAATGCTTAGCATATTTAATTTCGGCATTGACTTTCTTAGACTTTAAAACATACACACGAAACAAAGCTTTTTTCATATTTATTGTATTCTGTCTTAAATTAATTTCGAATAACTTATTCATAAATATATTTAAGTAATATTATAAGACGCTTTATTTATATATATTAATAAAATTTCAGTTATTTCAAAGCTTATTTTAAACTAAGGAACCTAAAGAAGTAAACATGTTTAAATAGTTGATGTGTTTTCTTATTCGGTCGTTACTTTTTACCACTTTCTGTGTTGTTGTTCTTAACTAATATTATAATTTTGGAGCTTAATTTTGTAATATGTTACCATAAACAAAGAAAGTAAATGAAGTTAAATATTTTAGACCTAAATTATTTTTTATTATTGTGCCTATATAGATCGACCTGTTTCAATCCATCCGAAAGATGATGCGTAATGATTATGAACTAAATATAGCATGTTGAAGTAATTTGGCATATTTTTTGTTAAGTTTGGAGAGAATGTCTAACCGGAAGTTATAAACCGATTTTGATAAAAATAATTCCATTACTCTTCGAAAGTTGAGCTTTTAATAGCTATTATGAACAAACTAAAGAAAAATGGCCGTTTTTGTCATTTCTTACGAATTTTATGGCCCATGCAAGAATAGAAAATATCTATCAATTTTATTACTTTTTTCCTCCTTTTCTTTTTAAGAATTTGCAAATTTTTCGTAGAATAGCGAGTGATCTGAAAAAATTTTTAAAAATTACATATTTTTGTCACCATTTCGTCTTTCGGCCCACCCTAGTTTATAGGGTTATATATTTTGCATTTTGCAATTTATACAAAATAAAACAAAGATTCTTGTAAATTATGTCAGTAAATACTTTTCTCAAATTCATTAAAATTAGAGAACAATCGTATGACAAATTAATTGATGTCATTGAAAAGATATATATATTTTAAATTTTCCGATGGTATAAAAATAATTTCTGTGCTGTAAAATGTTCGGATGTTTTTGTAGGAAAACACCAGCATTTTTAATTAAAATTTCAAAAAAGAATTCCGAGGGGCTCATTCCAACCCTCCAAGGTATGTTTACTCCAAATTTGGTTTTCTCTAGGGCCTGTAGAGCTCCAACACACACACAAAGACGGACACACACATTCTCCTTTATTATTAGTAGAGATACCAATATCTTAAACTACGTAAGGAAACACATAAAAAATATTTGAATTAAATGCAACAAAACACTAAATCTTTTAATTTATTACTATAAAATTTCGAACAGAGTTTGAAATTTTATTTATTAGAAGAAAGAAAATATTTTTTTATATATGTATGCCTGAAATAGTAAACAAATGCATTAAAAGAACACTTCTCCATAATTGAATTGCTTGACTTTAAAAGGGGACTTCAAAAAAAGAACAGGAGAACAATAAAATTAATGATAAAAGGTATCTTCTGCGAAAAAGTCCTCTTCTAACATCATATAGAAAATTTAATACTATGAATACTGTCAGCGACTGTGAAAGTCAGAAGTTCCCTTTTTAAACCAAATGATTACAAAATCTACCGTCATCAAATTAAAAACTTTAAATAATAATAACTTCTTCCGATATTGTAGATGTCCACTTTAAAATCAAGCGGCTCAATTTCAGAGTTGTTTAATTCTTGTATACATGTTTAAAAATAATGCGTTTATTAGAATAACAAATATTCCGGAAAAAATCTTTGTCTTGTTCATATTTCCTTATGTTCAAATGCTTGATTTAAGCCAGTTCTTAAAACTTTGAAAAAAATACGGATTTTCAGATTAATTCAATCATATTTTCTGTTTATCCATCAAGCTCAAAGCTATTCTAAAATTAAAATATATGAACATGGTTTAATTTAGTAAAAGGCTCACGCAACGGTTCCAGAAGTCCGAAATTTTGAATCTGTTTCATTTACACACAGAGCAAAAACATAAGCATACAACATTTCGTAGCAGAAGTCGCTGCCTTTTCTATGCATCAAACGTCAGTAGCATTCTGAAAACCATCGTTTAAACAAATGTAAGACCCTGTATACAGGAAGTGAATTTTTCCAAAATTTTAATTCGTTTTGAGAAAGAGAATGTTTAATGATGCTTTGGCGAGCTTTATTTAATCCTGTCTTTTATTCTGTTTCGCAACGAGAAGATAATAAAATGGAGAATAAAAGCGGAATCTTGCAAGGTTGCATGTTCCAGAGAAAGAGAATCAAATTTTGTAGAAGACATAGAAAGGAAAGAGATTAATGATCGGCTTTTATGAGAAAGGTGAATGCTTACTTGATTCCTCTGAAAAGGGAATGCGTTGGAATTTATCGAGGACTAAACACGTCGGCTTAGTTAGGGAATGTTTTAAGCTAACCTTTATCGTATTGGGTCTCTCACTTTGAAGCTACTCTGAGTAACGATTTCAGAAAGTTTCCACTTGAGTTTATTTATCGACTGAGAAAGGGAAGTGGAAGAGTTTGGTGACAAACGCCTAAACACAAATTATAATCCTATCATTACAAATTTCGTCAGTTATTAATAAATATGAAAATGACGCTAAGTAACTTTAGTGAAATTACAAAGATATAAATACTAATTTAGGGAATTTTTAATTGTGAAAAAGTTAAAAATACAAAATAACAACAGACAACGGTAAGAAGTAAAAATCCGATGGATGACTTCATCAGGGGCCATTCATTCATGCATATTCCAAACTAGAATATGTTTTCTATAGAATTTAATATGAATTTTCTCTAAGGCCTGAACCTATTCCGGAATATATGGGAAAGAAAAACATTTATCCACAAAGAAATTCAAAACAGTCTTTTAAACAAAGTATGAAAAGTGAAATTAAGGAGTTAGTGTACTTTTTTTTACTCTTAACCTAAAACTATCCTTTATATCCATCGAGTTTTAGCAATAAATTTAAACTTGTTTTATTACTCCTGACTTTAACTCAATATTAATTACGATTTTAACAAATATTGATATTTCGGAGCGCCCTATCCAGAAAACTCTCAAGACGAAATATAGATAATTTAATCACTTTCC
The DNA here is from genome assembly GCA_013235015.1 of Araneus ventricosus. NCBI lineage: Eukaryota > Metazoa > Arthropoda > Arachnida > Araneae > Araneidae > Araneus > Araneus ventricosus. The sequence continues at coordinate 28,424 of BGPR01015158.1, forward strand.
AGGCGACTAACAAAGACCTAATTAAAAGTCAAAATACAACACCGTCACGTACTCCTGCCTAGAAATATATACTTCCAAAGATTCACCTCCTAGAACCAGAAGTTCAAAGAATTCCCAGTTGAGCAGCAGAGCACACTAGCTTAAAAACAGCAACCAGCCACCACCAATTCTTCCGTAATTCATTCGAAAAATTCACCCTTCACATCACTTCCAACTCTTGAGTAACAATTCCAGCGTTCCCTCAGTATAAATAACAAGATAGAACAAAAAAAAACAGTCCCATGATTTTTAGGATGGTTGCGACAATTTTCATTAATGTAACCGGTGTAATACGTTTTTCAATTCTTCTTTTTCGTTGCATCGAACACCACTATCAGCCCCGAATCATGGAGCTGCAACTGCATGAAAAAATATAACTAAATGAAACATTCAACCCTTTCACTGCACTCAAATTTGATAACTCCCCTTGTAAATTTCTATTATAATACTCGGATTGTAATCCTCAATGTGTTTTTATTTTTTTCTTCTTTGTTCATGTATAATTATGTTCCCTTTCAAGTGTATTTATAGCCTAATTTTTTTTTTTGCTTTTGCTTTTCAATAAAGTTTCACACATACTCATCCAACCGACAGGGTGCCGTTTAGGCGCCGAGTTCGGGGGTATGCTGTGGTGTTATGTTATGTATTAACGCAAATTAATTACTGGAATGTTTTATAACATCTAGGAATTAAAGATAAGAATTCATTAATTTTGTGAAATAAAAACTGAAGTTGCTCTCAAATCATCTATATACACTGGTGGACAAATGCCAAGGACTATTTTAAGGCTTCGAAAAATATGGACTTAATAAGAATTCAATAGTTGGCAAGCAGTTGCGGAGGAGCATGGCACATAAAATCCTCGGAACTAACATTTTACAGTGAAGATTCGGTCACTAGGATATTTAGGGGACCGTCCACAAATTGATGAAGGCGAAAATTATTTTGGTACACTCCGTTTCACAGAAAGCTGATAATGAGATTAAACTTTAGTCAATGGTTTTGTTTGATGTCCATAATAATTACATGATTTTTCATAAAAATAGCATGGAAATTCTTATAAGATGCAGAATTTTGAACCAAATTATACGAAACTTATAGAATGTTTGACAATATGTAAACGAAGCATTATATCAAAATTTGAATTAAGTAATATGAATATTAAAGAAATAAACACTTCTGGTAAATAATTTTTACTCAGCATGCGAGAAAAGTAGAGTAATTTTTCTTTTATAATTTGAGAGCCAGGTATATACAGCAACTTATATAAAAATTCCTGATCAGTAACATTAATATTCAGAAAGATATCGGTCTTTACATAGATATCGAATTTCCGGACACTCTAAGAAAAGTTAAATGATAAGGGTCTATGCCAAAATATGTTTTTAACTTAATAACCGTAGAAGAATAAAAAAAAAACGATGTATCAAAAATTAAACCAGATAATTTGTGTTAAAAGTAAGCAAAGTAGTTTATATACGAAAAAATTTTTGAAACGTGAACTGATAGAGGGAATTTTGCAAAAGTCTAAAATTACATAAAGCAAAGAATACAGCCAGTAACATTTCCGACTAGAGTAGTCAATATTTTAACAAAATTTATCTCTTCTGGTGAAATCGATTCCTAATAAAAGTTAAGTATTCAAATCCAAAAAAAACCAGCTTATAGAATACTTATGGAATCCTAATTCATTAAAATTGATTGAAATTTTTGATACTTTATATAGCGTGATTATATTTTTCGTTTTCCTAAACATTCTAGAAATTCTGAAAATAATATGTTTTAAAATAATATGAAACAAATAAATATCAATTTTCTCTCAAGAAGAATAGAATTGAAATCTATAAAGATACGCTGATCATTTAGGCGACGCAGCACACTGATTAATATATGAAGAGACAATATCAGCTTGCTCTTTCCTCCACTTGTTCAAACTGAAATAGAATAAAAATTTATTTATTGCCATGAAATATAAAAATAATCAGGATTTTGATAGCATAGGTGGAAAATTTTCTTAAATTGCCACTTGTTTAACGGATGGTACTGTTTCTCAAAGCATTGTAGACCATGCAGTGTCAAATGCAGACTACATTATGCATAGCACACGTGTCTTTTTATAAAGGATTTTTTTTTCAAATTCTGGATCAATTATATTGAAATGTGAAAAGGAGTTTTCTGCTTTTAGTAAGAAAAGATAAATGCAATATTAAAATGCTTACAACAAGATTTCAAATAAGTAGACCAAATTGGTTATATTTTATTACCACTAAATTATCAAAAATTCTACTAATGTATGTAAGTACATTTTCCTTGATTAGTATTGTGATTATTCTAAAAAAAATTAATAAAATATTTAACATTGCAAATATATATCGCATTTATATACAATTCCCAACTATTGTGATAAGAATAATCGATTACATATAATCGTGACGAATTATATCCGAAACAGATTGCAAGCCAATAAGAATTCAAGATATATGTTAATTCTCTGACGATAAATTCATACATCCGAATTAAATACTGTTTGGAATTATTCGCCGATTATCAACTTAACTTACTGAGATTGTCTGTTACAGAATTAATTAAAGTTTGACTACATCAGGAAAGGTTGTCAATAATCCTAATTTATTATGTATTGACCTTAACTTAATCATTAGCTTATTCAAATCTGGAGTTTGAAAGGTAACTTGATGTTTGTGTAGGAACAAATATTCCACCTAAAATGGGTAAATTATAGTTCATCCTATTAATATAATTTGTAGCTTATTCTTTTATGTATTTTTGCAAATATTTTGCCTGTTTTAATTCTTTAGAAAATTGGTCTCTAATAAGTATGTTAATTCAAATTATGTTCTGTTTATATTCTGTAACTGCTCTGAAACACACGACAAAGCATGTGCGAAAAAAATTTAATAAGAGATTTTGTGTTTTCTGCTATGTTATACAATGGAATATGCTTGGATTATTATCTTCTACTATCTAAAACTATAAGTGCATGGAAATAATTGAATTCCTAAATAATCTTAGAAACTGATTATTCATTTTAAAATAATGCAATGATACACCTCTTTTCAAATAATAAGAAAGAAAAGTATGCGGTTACCCTTGACAACTTGTAAAGTTACTATTTTGACTTTCCTTCATTATCTATAAAACTATCAATCACACATTAGGGATCTCAATAAGGCAGTGGCGTGAAACAATGTACTAAGTAATCAAAACGGAGACGAATTAATTGAAAAATGGGAAAATATTAAGCGTTTTCTGTTGCAGCAGTTTCACCAGCCAGTATCCAAAGCTTGTACAGCACTTGTACTGATCATAAGAAAGAGATTAATTGGCAAGAGATAAGTGGATTTAAATTCTAACGAAATATTGTATTTTATTTGCTTTGTAGTTTAATGCAAGGAAAATAAAATTCTTCCATCGATAATCAAGTTTATTAAAACAATACGCAGCATTTGGGTCTTAGCTTTAAACTATAGTGAAGAGAATACAATATACATTTTGAGCAATTACCTTTAACCGGCTCAGTCCAAAAATAATAATAGCTTATAACCAAGAAACAAAATATAATTAAAATAGATGAATAAAAGGGAGTAAAAAATCATCGCACGAAATTCCACCAAAAATTTATATCTTCTGGTCACTGAAGTAGCGGTATGTTTGATCAAATCTCCAAAACTTAACTCACTTTGTACTGATACATCTTCGCCTGTTCCGAAGTATTTTTAGGCCTTTCATTGATAGGTATAAAAATTTGTCAAAGAGTTTAATTCTGTTGTGGAATTTATATAGAAATATTTTTTTGAAAATTAAGGAGTTGCTTTTTTGAAAAGGAACTTAAATTCTATCTATCTTAGTTGAATGATTATTTAAAAAAGTAGTAAGATTTTTGAAAAAGGAAATTCTGCAAGTCCCAGTTCTTAGATATGGTCTTAAAGTATTCCTATATAGAGAACCACTGAAGAACACACACGTATATAAAGACTCGAATGATACATTTCATAAGTACAGAATAAACTTAGTTAAATACATATGACAAATGCTAATATTGATATTCATAACAATATTGATATATAATCTCTACGAATAATATCGAAGAATGTGTGTGAGTGTTTGTGTGTTGGTTCTCTAAAGGGGCGATCGCTGGACCAAGAGCTACGAAATTCGGTACAAACATACTTTAGAGATTGGGAATGTGCACCTAGCACCTAGTAATGTGCACCAACTTTTTTTGAAATTTAAATTAATTAAAATTTAAGCGAAATCTTAGCATTTATCCTTAATAACTCCCAAAAATATTGCAAAACAAACATTATTTTCACACTATCTGAAAGTGGAAACAATTACCTTTGCAATGACATTAATTAGGTCGCAGTGCAATTTCTTCTCGAATTTTAATGAATTTTTAAAAACTATTTTTTGGCATAATTTACAACAATACTTTTCATTGTTGTAACGCATCTCAAACCGTTTCCTTGTTTAAACAAATGTTTAAAAGAACATTTATCTTTCATTATTGTAATTTGAGATGATATCGTAATACATTTTGTTTTCATATTTTATTTCATTATAATTTTTATTAAATCTGCAAACTAACCTCTCCGAGATATTGCTTTGCTAGCATTAAGAAATATATCCAGTAAACTCAATGGTTGTGGCTGCTATGTATTCATTCTTTTCTCAGCATGTTTTAATCCAGTTAACATGACGCTGGCCATAAAATGTGCTGCGTCATTTTAATGTTGCAATCAAATGCATATTTTACAAGAGGAATAAGGAAGTGAAGGTAGTACCAACAACATGGAATTAGAGGTTACATGACATTGTCAGTTATTTGGTTCCATTAGGAACATTTTTGTAGACAATGAACAGAAGAAGTCCAAGGCAACTTATAGAACGTGGGCTAAATATCAACCACAATCTGAAGTTTAAAATTACATTGTTAAGAGAACCATGAATACAAAATGATGCAAGATTTAATTAAAATCATATTTCCGGCCAACAAACTGATCGCCGAAGGCGGTTAGTACTGTAATATAATGATATTGATATATAACATTGATAGATAATACTGTTTGTTGGAGAAAAAATATAAGAGCAATGCCTGTGTAAAATAGTGAATATCCATGCTTATTTTATTATTGGGTGTGGTGTCGATTATTTATTGTGAAAAGTAAAAATAAAAATGCAAGAAAGCAAACATTTGCTATGTTATCTTAACTGCTTCGTTATTATTAATAAAGGAAATATAGTAACACGCGTACCGTGATTGTTAATGTTGTAATGTATTTTAAAGGCGCAAAAGCAATATCGATTTGCTGCTCCAAACATATGGTTTGAATATTAAAAACCATTTTTAAGATACTTATAAAAAGTATATTAAGCAGAATATCAGTGAGAAATCTGAAAGCAATGTTATGGAATGCCTTAAAAATAAGAATTATAAACATAAATAGTTAAAACCGATAGGTTTAAAAAGTAAAAGAAAAGGTTTAAAAATTGCTGCTCCTCCTCTTTTCAGCTCTCGTTTGTCCAGTGATGATACTGAAATATATGATAATTGAGCGAAAAAAGGATAAACGATTACTTTAAGAACTAAATGCTCATTTAAGATAAGAAAAACTATAAGAGCAATCTGGAATATGGTGCAGGTTTGACCTCGCTCTCGGTAGAAGATGTGTACATGTGAAACAGGTGTGTCCAGTGCGAAGTACGTGCACTTGAAGAACAGACCATTTCTAATATAATTACGCTTGAAAGACAGTAACGCTGGGAGGAATTAAAAATAACTCTGTCTCTTTTGTCTGCGTCATTTTCGGAGAAACAAATCACGATTTAAGTTTTATTAAATTTTTACTAAGCTAAGAAAAAATAAAAATTAATTATGCGATCGCAAATTTCACTTATTCATGCTGGATTGGAGTGAAGGTCAATAATATAACTTCATATGTTTCATATCATTTTTATTTTCATTAAAACCTCGTTAAAAGTAAAATAAAGTTATTCATAAAAACGAAAGTTCGTGGCAATTGATTCATGGCGTTTTTATATATAAATTGTGTCGAGTAAGCAGTTTTAATTCTTTCGTTATTTATGCTGATTCATTAACCTCAATTCAAGGATCAGTTGGAAGCTAGTGTAGAATACTTTTGTTTTGGTTAAATATATTTCTATATATTTTGCATTTAAATTTTTTTAACCGTTCTTATACTTAAAGGCTCCCTTTACTTAATGATTGAATTAGGGGTGCATGCTATCGCAAATATTTTCTTTCCGTATTTTTTTATCTTGTATTTGGTAATTCATTTTTTTCTGTTAGTGGATTATGCATTATTTTTACTTGGACGGAACGAAATTAATTGTTAAAGGTAAAGTTATTACTAAATGAAGGTTAATTCAATGATTCATCAGTTCTGTTTTCCATGTTTTTTTATATTTCTTAATCACTCTGCCAATGTACATGAGATTTAATATTATAATTTTCATTAATAAATCTGTGTCAATGGGATATGAAATATGTTTGGAGGGCTAAAATCCCGTCTAAGATGGGCACAAATCTTCTGGTAAAATCATAAATGATTTGATGTGCAGCTTGTTGGAGATCTGTAGATTACATGTTGCTGTTGATGATCACCGAAGATCAGCAGAGCTATATCAGGCCCATGATCCACTGCACCCTAAAGAAATCCAAAGTCAATAGAGGATTAGAAACAAGATCCTGTTTGGGCAGCCCCGGGCATGCAAGGATATGATCAGGTGTGACCTGTTCTGCAGTACATTTTGGGCAGATCTCAAAACACTTAGAATTATCAGAGAAAGTCAAACTTCTGATATGCCCACTAAGGAAGCGAGTAAGAGTTGCTTGGTCGCGTCTGCTGCAGTCAATTGATACACAGCAATCTGGTCGAGAACCCTAATACCAGTGATACACCGATGGAATGAGCCAGATAGTTTTATTCTTGCTTTTAACTCTAGAGAACAGCTCTAAGTAGGTGAGAGGTGCAGAAGGCACTGAAGCATCATCAGCACCTGCTTTAGCAAGTGCATCTGCAATCTCATTACCTTGGATATTGACATTAGAAGAAATCCACTGCATGTGAATCCGGTAAGATACTGAGAGAATAGATTCCATGATTCTTATTACAGGAGGATAATTCAAAGGCAAGGAATCACACTTGTATGAGATGTCTAGATTATAATATTAATAAAGGCATTGAAGACCTATTCAAACGTGTCAATTCTTCAAAGAGAGAAACCCTCCTTGATTGTCTCTATTTCTAATTGCATTCGAACAAAACTAGTCGAAGGTCCTTTCGATCCATCAGCCGATAGTCTTTTTCCCACTTGTTACCTTGTCAAATAAAGTGAGGAGTTAATATCATATCTCCTGTGGATTTATTTGAAACTATTATTGTCTTGTGGTTGTGGTCAATATCATAACAATTGCAATACAACTCAGAGATTTCCTTCTTTTGATTGTGAAATTTCCCTCATTACGCGGAATGATATGTTTCAAATTTTCTATTGATGACTCATGAATGAATTTCATCGGAAAGCACAGAAAGATCTAATGAAAATTTTTAAATAACCCAAATTCTATGCATATTCTCTGTATCGACACTCAAAAGGAGCATTAGAATCCTTTGAATTCATAAAGCATTTGTAAAAATCACAATTATCATAATCAATGGTTTACAGTGAATCAACGAACGTATAATAATTATTATGTTTCTTCATTTTCATCTGGCCCAGTTGTTTGGCTTGTTTTGTTGAGTCAGAACTAAGATATGCATGAAATTCTCAACAAAGGGCTTCAAGAGAAATATCTCTCAAAATCAGATGTCAGAATAACTTTAGCGATTTATAAAGCCGGCATTTCATCCATTCCGGTACTCCATCCGGTACTCCATTCCATTTCATTTTTCCCAAGACTGATTTTTTTGCCACCCGTTCAAGTCGAAAAATCAGGCACGTCATTCATTTCAGGCTCCAAAGTGCGCTACCATGAGATCTTCGATAACCGTTATTCTCCTCCCCACTAGGCGGATTTCCGATTTTCTAGCCTCGTCGCGAGGTCTCAATCTAAGCAGATTCTTTGATGTGCCGTCTAAATTCACATCGGGAACTCAAATTGGAATCGGCAAATGAAGTGTTGGATTTTGAGTCCGTTGGAATTCCATCGGTTCGAACAATTTGTTCTAAATTTCATAGGTTTTCGACCTTGGCGATTGCTTTTTCCTTCCTGTGGTCCTAAAATTTCATTTTGGATTAGATGTGAATGGCCTGCTTAAGAAAGATTCAGAGCGGTAAGACATTTATATCACACTGATTAATATATGAACAACTGCAGGTATTTTTTCACTTAATATCGAATCCTTAGAGCCTGTGAAAACCAATAAAAGATGCAAATAAAAATGAAAGAATGAGCTTCTTCAAGTAATTACGATAAATAGACAAACAAAATAAAAAAACCCAACTCCTCCATTCATTTAAAAAAATCCTCACTTTCGAGACTTTAAATTTATTTTTGGTCTAGGATTTTTTGAACATTTATTACTGTTAACGCTGTTTTTTCACGTAAGGATTGATTTGTAAATAAATGCTTTGATCATGATTTCTTTACAATCGTATAACAATATACAGAGAATTTCCAGATAGTCTAATCTGAAATAAATTGTTTTAAGAATTTATACATGGTAAATAATTTATTTCAAGTATAAATTTTAAAAGCTTAATACATGTTAAAAGCATAATATTTACTTGGAATTATATGTTAAATATTTAGTAATTAAATGCTCTATGATTTTAGCCTTTCTGAAAACGAGAAATGAAAATTCATTTAAATAACTAAAATAAATAAAGTTTTAAAACATATCATCATTTCTCTGAAATCGACATCTTTGCTAA
>BGPR01015159.1:0-37375 GCA_013235015.1 Araneus ventricosus
TTGCCCGATTAATAATTGTATGTATGCGCCTAGCCTAATTACGGGGGAAAATCTGGTTAGATATGACTACATTACATAATTTCAGGTCGTATTTTTGTTTACAGTCAACTTGAGCCCATAGACTTACGCCATGCAACTAGACAGTTGCCCGATTAATAATTGCATGTATGCGCCTAGCCTAATTACGGGAGGAAATCTGGTTAGATATGACTACATTACATAATTTCAGGTCGTATTTTTGTTTGCAGTCAGAGTCGTCTTACCAATTTCAGCGGCCTGGTCTAAAGTAATTAGGCACCCCAACAGAACAGTAATTATAAATTTGAACGTCTATGATCCAACGAAAATGCCTACCTAATAAAATAATTGAAGAACCAAAAAAAATCACCTGTTCCCGCCTTACAATTTGGAAATCAGCACATTATCAAAACAGGATTTCGCACGCCAGTTTCCGCCACTCCAAATCTTATATATAATTAATTTTAAAGGCTACATTATAAATATAACAAATATTCATACATCGACTCTGTGAATATTTTTCAACGAATATATATGCTTGTGTAACGTTATAGAATCAATGGCTGTCTAGTTACAAGCCCTAATCATATTTTCAGTTTTAGTATATTTAAAATTATAATTAAATAAATTTTCAGATGAAAATTAAAATAAAATTAGTATAGTAAATTGTATATAATCAGTATAGTAATAATTGGACTTTCCGCGATGCTTCATTTAATTTTACAAATTTTTAATGATCATAATGAGTGTTTAAAATCCTTCAAGAGTGTTGAACCCACTTCCTACCGGAGGGAGAGGGCCTAAGGAGGAAAAGAAAGAACACTATCCGATTTTTTTCCAGGCGGTGACAAAAACACTAAAGAGAAATAATTGTAGTCCGGATAATGGCAAAAATTAAAAGATATGAAAAAGTTTCTGCTGTTGCCGTAGCAATGATGGGGAGGGGGAAATGGAGTTCGAAGGACTACGAGATTCTTGCCAAGTGGTTCAAACTAAGAAGAGAAAAAAAGAAGGGTGTCCAGTTAATTAACGAAAATCAACGAAAGACGCTTCCGCGAAAAACACTTTTAGTAAATTGAAAGTGTTATAAGTACTTGGACTTGAAAATATTTTTATCCCGAGCAACGCCGGGCATATCAGCTAGTAATTGTATTCATCATTATAGTAAAATCAATGTCACCCCTGGCTACAACCCAATTAGCCCAATGGATAAAACGGCACTGTTTACAGTACAATTTTTGTATTTTATGTACAATTTATAAAATCCGTTTCAGTGAAAGTAGTTTTAAAAAATATAAATCCGAGTTTCGACATGGCAGTGGGAATGGTACTCGGTCGTAAGTCGAAGGGCCTTTAGCCGGTTGGACCAATTACTCCAAATAGGGCCCTGCGCCGAAAGGTACCGCGCAGAAAAGAATGTACTCAAACTTATTCAAATTAAACTCGAGTATCGTTTTGATTTCAAAACATTATCCATAGGAATTTTTTAATGTTTTTGAATTCGTTTGCAAACCAATGTTGTACAATTTTTCTTGGAGCTGGCTGTTTGTTTCAGAAGTCAATAGTCCAGTCAGTAGTCTTCTCTGCTTTAATAAAAAATAAAGATAAAATTGCAACAGCAGCGTTAAAACTATTACGTTACAAATAACGCGTGCCGCTTTTACATGGGGAGAAAAAGGCGTGTCTTTCACATTCAGCTGCGAACCCTAAATCAAGGGAATGACATTATTTTTTTAGAAAGGACTGTGTCGTGAAAATACGTATCTTTGAAACTACGTTTCGAAACTTTTTGACATTCAGCCGCAAACCCTAAATCAAGGGAATGACACTATTTTTTAGAAAGGACTGGGTATTTACGTTCCTTATCTGTAAACAGGGCTATGCAGCAAGTTTACTATGAACCGAGACAGCTTTCGACTCTCCCGAGATATTGGCAGTTTTTGAAGACATCCAATTTCTGAAACTCTCATGAAATGTAGACACACAGAAATGTAGATTTGTTTTTAATTAAGAATACATTTATTCTCAGTTAACACAAATTTTTATTATTTTTACTTTCTCGTATACGAAGAGAAAGTATTGTAATCGTCAAAAAATTCCAACTCGATATGTTGACGAATCTCCACATTTTAGACCTCCCTGAGTCCGAAGAACACAATTTTGGAATTATGTCTGTCTGTGAACACGATAACTCGAAAACTATTAGAGCTACGGGAATGAAATTTGGTATGTGATCTTGACACATAATTTGTAGGTTTCTGTCAAATTTTGGACAAAATCCGTTTATGGGAAGTCTGCCTGTCTGTCTGTCTGTCCACGGTCATGCAAACACTATAACTTAAAAACTTGAATAGCTAGATGGATAAAATTTTGTACACAGTTTTATCGTCATGAATGTAGGTCCATATAAAATTTTGTGCCAAATCCGTCAAAAGGTTGACTGTCTGTCGGTCTGTATAATCGCATCTCCAACGGATCCGCTATCTCCACGCGCATGCTTACTGGAAGCAATCTCTGTGCACACGGAAGCTATGGAGCGAATTGCGTCAGTTTTTTCTTGAGCCGGTTAAGAGCGGAAAATCGGTACGCATCTCTTTGAATTTGATTCTTTACCTAGATATTTTTCAATCACTATAATGAAAAACCTTCTGATAGTCATTGGATTCTGGGTAACAGTAGGTTCGAATTTTTTTAGCCACGCGGGGAAAGGGGAAACGGCACCTTTTTGGGGAAGTATACGAGAAAGTTTAGGGGAGAACACTCCCGCTGGTTTTTCTTTTAAATTATTTAAAGATAAATCATCAAAACTACTTATTATTATTTTTTTTTCTTTTAGATTATTTAAAGAGAAACCATCAAAACTACTTTTTTTAACATCGTCAGAATTAAACAAAATTTATAATAATTTAAAAGAATAATTAAGTAGGAATAGCAAAAAAAAAATGACGATTTTAAGTTTGATTTGCACGGTTGAGTTATTTTATACACTCTTTTTATAATTTTAAATCATTAAAAAGATTTATGAATTATTCTAAAATTGTTTTCCATGTTAGAAAGGGAATTTATAATTATTTAAGTATACCCTAGGAATTAAATTCATCAAAATACACATATAAAAAAACCTTTAAGGATACCAACAATTTTTAATCGATTTAATTTCGTATATTAACTTTAATAATAATATATATTGCGAAAAAATATTTTTTTTCAGTTAAGTTTTATTAATTCGCTGTAAAAACCATAAGGATACAATATGTTATGCAGCAGGGGAGTATTAAATCAGTGTGAAGGAGTTTCTTTAAAGTTATTAGAAGTGAACATATGTTTTAATTATGCAGTTGCTAACATTTATGACAATCGATTGAATAACACCTAAAATCTGAACATTTTCGATTTTTCTCTTTTGTACTTATCTGAATGAGTTGATTTCTTTCTACTTCAACTTAAGTATATAAATTTTCTTCTATTGGCGATTTTTTTTATTCAGAAAGAAACTTGATTGCATTAAAGTTTAATGAATTGCACTTACACATGTAGCATTGAAACATCTTCTTTCTTGAGATTCTGTAGTATTATCCTCTTAAAATATGTATAGTTTTACGTGTTAATAACTACATTTTTCAAATCATAAATTGTTTCAGGAATTTTATGAATAGTCACAATCATATATATTTGACATGAACATCTATACCTTTTTTATTCTTTTCTTCTATTAAAAAATGCATTCCTAATGCTATTATGAGCATGAGCAAGCTGCATTTTAATTGTAATGGAACTTGGCTAATTCGAACCTTTTTAATTCGAATTCGTGGGTAATTAGAAGGATTTCTCTCCGGTCATCCTTTGGTCTTCTTATGAACATAATGTTAAAATATCGTCTGTAATTCGATTTTTTTTTTGTTTGTTTGTTTGTTTAGTTCGAAGTCAAGACTAAAAACTGTAATTGTTTCTATGTGTCTGAATTGTTTTCGTTAGTTTAATACGTCCATTCTTTGCGTTTCTCAGTAATCATGAATAAATGACTTTATAAGGGCCTTAATTTCCTCCAGAATTTAACTGCCGACAATGCACCTAATTTTAAACCAGCGGGAGTTTTCTCCCCTAAACTTTCTCGCATACTTCCCCAAAAAAGGTGCTGTTTCCCTTCCCCTGAGTGGATAAAAAATTCGAGACTACTGCAACCCAGAATCCAATGACTATCAGAAGGTTTTTCATTGTAGATTATAGTGATCACAAAATATTTAGGAAAAGAATCGAATTCAGAGATGCGTACCGATTAAAACGCATCTATAACACACTGCTACGTTCCACTCTTGCCAGCTCAAGGACAAACTGACGTAATCCTTGAGTGCACAGAGATTGCTAGCAGCGCGCATGCGCTTGGAGAATCGGGTTAGAAAATAAATTATACAATTTGAAAGCCTTTTTTTTAACCGATTGAAACAAATTTGGGCACAGATCTATAATTAATGTTAGCAACAGTCATACCAATTTTTACTTTCTCGTATACGAAGTATACAAAGAGAAAGTATTGTAATCGTCAAAAAATTCGAACTCGAGATTTTGACGAATCTCCACGTTTTAGACCTTCCTGAGTCCGAAAAACACAATTTTGGAATTATGTCTGTCTGTGTGTGTGTCTGTGTGTGTGTCTGTGAACACGATAACTCGAAAACTATTAGAGATAAAGGGATGAAATTTGGTATGTAAACTTGAAACATAATTTGTAGGTTTCTATCAACTTTTGGACAAAATCCGTCAACGGGAAGTCTGTCTGTCTGTATGTTCGAGGTCATGCGAACGCTATAACTCAAAAACTTGAAAAGCCAGATGGATAAAATTTGGTACACAGTTTTATCGTCATGAATGTAGGTCCGTATAAAATTTTGGGCCAAATCCGTCAACGGGTTGACTGTCTGTCGGTTTGTATAATCGCATACTTGTTAAGCCTTCGTTTCAAAACCATTTCCACGCGCATGCCTACTTAGCTATCTCTGGTACCAAGCGGGAGGATTACGTCCTTGAGACGGGTTTGTGATTGATATGTTTTATCTCCCGATTTTCTTTCGCTCGCTCGTATAATAGCGGATCTTCCTGGAGTGTGATGGAAAATAAATATTGCTAAGTTTTAATACATAGGCATCTCTTTTAATATGATTCTTCACTTAAATATTTTACAATCACTATAATCTGCAATGAAAAACCTTATGATATTCGTTGCATTCTGGATTACAGTAGGTTCGATTTTTTTTATACACGCAAGGGGAGGGGAAATGACAAATTTTTTAGCAGTATACGAGAAAGTTTAGGGGAGGCCACTCCCACTGGTTATTTATCGAAGCCAAAGGGTTTAGAAGATATAATTTTTACAATTATGCGATTATACAGTCCGACAGACAATCAACCCTGTGACAGATTTGGTCCAGAATTTGATACGGATCTACATTCATGGTGATAAAACTGTGTACCAAATTTTTATCCATCTAGCTATTGCAGTTTTTGAGTTATAGTGTTCACATGAACGCGGACAGACAGGCAGACTTCCCGTAGACGGATTTTGTCCATAATTTGATTGAAACCTACAAATTATGTGTAAAAATCACATACCAAATTTCATGCTTGTATCTCTAATAGCTTTCGAGTTATCGTGTTTACAGACACACAGACAGACATAATTCCAAAATTATATTTTTCGGACTCAGAGAGGTATAAAACGTGGAGATTCGTCAAAATCTCGAGTTCGAATTTTTTTGACTGTTACAATGCTTTCTTTTTGTATACTTCGTATACAAATCACACTTTTTAAATTTTTAATAAGTTAAATTTTAAATAAATAAATTTATTATTTTAATATTATTAAAAATTTATCAATAAATATTATTAATTTATTTATTAAAATTTCATATTGTTTATTTATTTATTACGTATTATTTATTAAAACTTAAATATATCGCGGTTATCCAAAATTGTTTCTATTGGGCCCCGCACCTACTAAGACGGTCCTGGTAAGTCGAATAAGGCTTCTACGAATATTCTTTTCGATGACCTTTAACTTACTCGTAGAGAACCTTGCCCATGCCCCTATGCCTACAAACATTACAGTTGCTGAAACAAGTTCCACAAAAAAAAAATTAAACATAACAGAACGTATTCTACATTTAAACAGCATTTTACCCACAGATGCAGTTCTTGCAAATTACTATAGGGCAAATAACACTATCCTTAAAAAATAAGTGGCAATAACGTATTGTGCCTCTGCTGACAATCAGATATTATTACTTGTTTACTGACAATCAGATATTTAAAAGAAAAGGCCTAGTATTAAAACTTCATAACACTTTCGCAATGGTAAAGGAATAACTCTCATGTATGTACTTCTAATGAAGGTTATTTCATACATATAAAGAATTACTTCTAGAAGAAATTAGTTAGGAAGGTAAGACGAAGATTCCTCTAAAGCGATCTCATTTAATTCGAGAAAATTTCAAACAAAAATTCCTGACATGAAATAAATATTCCCTTTAGTATTATATGAAACCACTTTGCTAGTTACATTTTCTTTTTTCTTGCGAAATTAACTATTACCACTATTTATATAACGAACATTTACATATGTAATTTAGGAATTTTGGAAGTTTCATACTTACTTGGCGTCGGAGATGCCCTGATCAAGGAGGGGGCTCTCCCGATTGGAGGCCGTCCATTGCACTTCGGGCGGCTGACGGTCGCCACTTCCACAAAGTGTGGTTGGTTGGGGCGCATAATTTTTGGTAGTCGGGACTGCGTTCGCGCTGCTCCCGGTAATATAAAGAATAGGACATGTGCATAGGAAATTCATGCGTTCTCTGTTTCGGGTGTGTTAGGCCTATGTCTTGTAAGGTTGCGTTAAATATATTGCAGCTCAATTTATCGTCCCTAGGTGGCGCTTGAGTGTTGCACTTTAATTTACTTGTCATTCGCCCTTTAAAATATCAATCCAGAGAAGGGGGGATTGCTAAACGATCGTAGCGCCACCGATGTTTCGATTTGTTGCCCAATTTATCTATCGTCTGCTGCTTTCACTATTTTTTTTAATAAATACAATGATTAAAGAGAGCAAAGTTACTATTTATCTTTTCTGGAACTAATTTGTATACTGCTAATGGAATAAATTATGTGATTTTGGTTTGTTGTGTGTATATTTGAACTACGCTTGATTAATGTTTGAAGATCCAGCAAATTATTCAAGATTAGAACAATTAAAGTTAATATCTGCTTTCAAACTTTCACTAACCATGGTTTAAATGAATGAAAAATTTGTAACAAACCAATTAATAAAATATATTTCCTCTTTGCACGTATTCTGTGGAACATTCGTTTTTGTTGTGGCATTTTGAATTGCTCCTCTTATGCAATGGCGGTTCATGCGGCGTAATCATCGGAGGGGGGGGGGCCTTGTAACTTTTTAATCTTCAGTGCGCAGTAATTCATATTTGCACCACTTGGACCACTGCAACTGTTTCCCTCTTTTTAAAATAATTTTACTTGCAGCCAAGTTTGTTTACATTTAAGTGCCTGTACTACGTAATTCCGATGAAATGCTAAGTCAATGGAATCTTCAAAGCGGAAGTCCAATATACGAGCAGATAAAGTCAAAATTTTAATGTAAGTAAACAAACCAGAAAACTCGTACATTGGTGTATTTAAACTAATTTTAATCAAAATTTAATCTCGAAATTAATTGTTTAATTACTCTGTCTATATTGCTTTCGCATTTATAGAGATTGACATAACTGATTTTGAACAGTAAAATGATCCTGTAGTGCAGGGTTAAAATAAATATACATATGGAGAATTACTTTTATCAGTTTACAAGAAAAATGTTCTGGATCTTGAATTAAAGAGTTATGGGATTTGAAGCAACAAGGACTGTTATCCCCCAAGAAAAATGTCTAGGGTATTATTTAATAGAAAAGGCACTGTTGTGAACTAGTGAGTTACTATAGGTGGCGCTGTATTATAGATGGCGCTCTTGCGCAACCAGAATATTGGCAAAAGCCACAGAGAAGGCATGCTAGTAAGTCAAGAGACGAGCGCAATTTTTGTCCAATTGTGATGCTGGGGCATATGGTTCAGGGTGAAGGAGTGCAAATCTTGTTGCGCTGTCGTAAATTTGTGTGTATAAGGGAATTGAGTCATGTAACTCGATGTGTAGAACGCTAATTCTTGATGCGTCATTACCGTTTGTGTGTTACTAGTCAAGTGTTTATGTTTGTCGTCTTTCGTCCATTTACGTGCCTGTTATTAAATAAATTTGGTTCGTCAAACTTGGTATGGTTCTTGAATATGGAACAACACGGACCACTCCTCTGGTTACGATGAGGTAGCACATGACCCCTCAGGCATAATGAAATGCCATTTGTTAGATTTAATTACTAAAAAAGTGATCATAATGTAAGTAACTAATGATATATTCTTAATTAAATTTTAGAAACATGGGTGTAATTTTTGATATTTTTGATACGGTCTTTATTTTGGAACTTAGTTTGTGATGATATTGGCAGTGTGTAGTACGGCCGATTCGACAGCAATACCTCAAAGTTCGGTGAAGTTTACTCGGTTGCAAAGTTGCACAATATAAAATGGAGTAATCCTTTTTTAAAATGTCAAATTGCCGTTAAACCTCTTTCGAATATCGCTCGAGGAACATCTCCAAATCGACATACTAATGAAAAAGACATACTATAGAATCCTGATTCAAAATCCTTTAAACTTGTTAATGTAGTCTAACCAGTGGCGAATCCAGGGGGGCTATCGGGTTACAGCCCCCCCCCAGAGCCAAGCCAGAATTCTTGATTTAATTTAACATCATTGCAAATGTTTTTTCTTAATTTCTCTCTTTAAAAAAATTAAAAAACGTTTCAACATTGCTTTCTAGCTGGAAAGGCTCGAAAATTTTGCTACTTTTGTAGTCATTCCACTTGTACTTGTAGCACTCGGTCGAAGACATTTTTTTGGCTAGTTATTTCATCTTAATTTTTATTAAATTATCGAAAGCATTGTAGTGTTCCTCATTATTCTTATTGTCAGGTGAGTCAAGTTAAAGAGTTTTGGTTTACTTTAGCCTTGAAGTTTGACATTCATCACGACGATTTATGACCTCAGCCCCCGCCCCCCGACCGGAATCGTAGATTCGCCACTGAGACTTACGTATATAAAAGTATAGATCTACTTTTCGATAAAATATCAGAATCATTTTAGTACAGTATTATGCTTATAATGTCAGACAAAATTTTAGAATATTTAAAAATTCTAACTTTTTATTCATTGAACAACGCCTAATGATAGTTTCAGAACTTCTTTTGCAATAACGCTTCTTAGCTAACCACGTATAAATATTTCTGTCTACTTGAATTTTTATCACAGAACATATGACAATATCATTTTATGTGATTATTGTGATATATTGCGATGTTTTGAATGAAGTTATTACCATTCGTAGAAACTACCCATCTAATGGCTACCTTGCTAAAGTTGTTATTGGTTTCTCCTTCGTTTTAGAAATGTTCGCTGGAAAACTTCAGATTTAAATCTTGTTTCGAACAAAATTATGTTGGTTTAGATTGCTATGCTATTTCAATTTGCATTCCGATTAAATCCATTTATAAATTATCCGAAATAATGAAGCAAGAAAATGGTATCAGTCCAATAGATCTAACTGACGTTCCTGCTAAATCAGCTGATCCAGTTCTCTCACCAGAATCAGAACCATACGTTAATCGAAATATCTAACATATGCACATACGGTCGGCTGCTTTTAATACATTCAAATTTGATTTTTTTTTTTATTACAGAATACTTATTCACTTTCTCATTAGGACTAATTATTATAGTTTAGAGAAAAAAATTATCAATACGAATGAACATATTAATATCCGCGAGATATACTGCAACCATTTCAGGATGAAAATGATTGCAACTAAAGGAGAGTTAAATTCTGTGCCCCCCTCAAAAAAGTTATTATATAATTTTAAATTTAATATACAATAGTTTATTTTTGAAACATATAAACAATTAATGCAATCTTTATAATCTTTGAACCATATAAAATTCAAAATTACATTACTTATGAAATAATATAACATTAACAACAACAAAAATATTCCATAGAATTTGATGATGTTTGAAACCATCTATAATCCCTACTAGAACTTCTTCTTTCGTGCTTTTGCCCATGAATAAGGCTTGAAAGGTCACTGCAGTGTATAAATCTTATTAAATCTGTTTCAATGCAAAGAATCGTAAGGGCAAGAGGAGATAACATTTACAGAAGACAAAAAAAAAAATGTATTTGTCAGTATATTTAATATAACGACTCTTAATTAAAAATTATATAATTTTATATAGCTTTTTCAAAATAATACTGTAAAATTTGAAAATATTTGGTCGTTAATTCTTTTTTTTTACATGCGCCCTAGGCAATGGCCGAGGTTGGAAACTGGCCCTGCACTACAGTCTTGTGAATGAGTTCAATGACACATTATGAAATGCGAGCAAGCAATGCACTGATTAGTTGGTATGAAATGCATGTCCTATCAACGATGAAAAGATGTGTGATTGCGCCGAAAATTCATAGAACTAGAAACATGACAAAAATTGAACGCTGAATTATGACAAAAACTTGAATGAATTGGTTGTCAACTGCTTACTTATAAAAAGTTGATAGGTTTCAATTATGCTCGTCTCCACAATTATTATTTACAAGAAACTCTCATGGCTATAGTGCTCAAATTACACATTTATAAAGCTTCCTTTTTCTTCCTACAGGAAATCATTTCAGACAGTTATTTCAGAATTAAATAATTATTTTAAAACGTTTTTACTAAATCGAATATATATATCAAATTTATTTTCTCCATTGTCAATTCTGGCAATTTCATAAGGAAGTCATGTTCGAGAAATGATTTTTTTCCCGATGATATTTTGCGTATCTGCTCGCACTTTTCTTTTTAATCAATCCGATTTGATTTAAACAAACGGCCAGTTAGCTAGCGGGATATGAAGCATTCATACATCATGTATATGAGTGCAAAATCAATGCTTTGCGTTTCTGTACGAAAAGGAAGGAACAATTTCATCAACTCTTGAGGACCATCATAATCGTACATGAAAACGAGAAAAATAAATTTATAGCAATAATTGGAAAAAAAAGAATAAAAAGCTTAGTCTTACACCTTTTAGAGAAAATGTGCCCCGAGGGCTGATTTGAAAAAGGGGGGTTTTAGGATTTTCAGCTACAACGGCTATTATCCCCTATTCATTCCAAAGTTCTTTTCAATCCGTAATTGAAAAAGAAACGAAAATTGCCATCAAAAGATGGGCTAAATTATTGCCGATCTTATTCGGTCAAGAGAGAAAAAAAAATGGCACCCTCCTGGAAAGACATCCACATTTTTTTTCCCAAGAGTTTATTTCGATTTTAATTCGCAAAAGTAAACAGTCTCATTACGGATACATATGCATGGATTTCTGTACAAACATACTCGCTGGCTGTGAATATTATGTTAAAATGAAATTTTATGAGGTAATGAAATAATAGAGATGCAAGGCCTTTAGATGATCTTTCTGCCTAGGATGCACATCTTTTAAGCTTCACTCACTGAATAGCACTTCATTTTTTATTCCGATGATTCAAGAGAATCCTTGGAATTGGAACCTTTTGCTGTCATGAACACACATAGTGGCCATCTTCGAATTATAATCTGCATAACAATGCATTAAAACTGTACAGTTATTAATAGAAAAGAATTCAATAGTGTTTATAACATTGATTCGCTCCTATGTACACACACTACCATTTTTCGTCCATTTTCTGCCACTGCAATTGCAAAGAAATGAAAAATATCATTTTCAGCGCCATCTACATCCAGTTATCCGCAATACGCATCAATAAATGAAATTCAGATAAATTGAAATGCTTCTACATTGGACAAATTTTTGTACTAACGAAATGCAACACCAGATTTATTAATTATAGAAGCAATATTAGGCATTACTTACTTTATAGACACAAGATCTCCAAATAAATATACCACTTTTTCTGTAAGTTAATAATATGTATGTAATTTTGGAATTTCGATGAAATCATACTTACCTGGCACTGGGGATGCCTTGATCAAGGAGGAGGCTCCCCCGAGCAGAGACCTTCCATTGCACTTCGGAGGGTTGACGTTCGCCACATCCGCAAATCGCGGTTGCTTGGGGTGCACAATTTTTGGTAGCTGGGACTGCGTTCGCGCTGTCCCTATAATATAAAGGAAAGTTCATATACATTCTTGTACTTCGTACACTTAGTGACGTAACTGCTGTTTGAAAAAGGGTTGAGCAAATCAGATTTCTTGTGTGACACTTAGGAAAGAAATTTGTGTAGTTAAACGACGAATGGTAAAAAAAATTCACACATTAAAAATACAAACGGAAAGCTTCAAGATAATTAAATAGAGAACGATTCTTTATTTGAAGCATTTTTTTTTTATTTTCGTGCTTGTACACCGTCTAAAATTTAATTTTCGCATATTTGTCAGTACTTTTTCCCTATGTTTCAATTTCATTGGCATTCTTAAGAACGAGACGATCCGTTAAGGGGGAAAATAGTTTTGTTTCCGCTTCCTCGCTTTTGTAAACAGAAATCACAACAGTGATCCTGATCGACAATCTGACTGGTCAAAAGTTTTTGTATAATACACTGTCTCTTAACGAAGAGATTTCTGCTTACTTCCGGCCAGTTCTTATGTAGATCATTTCTGCTCTAAAGACAAAAAAAAATACCAAACACAGATCAATTTTTCAAAAATCATGCAGTGTCATGAAAATATTTTGTAAAAAGAGGTGGTCAACATCGCCCATCAAACGAAAGCAATCATTCTATTGGAAATCGGGTTCAGTTTGAAAGTCTGATAGACACCGGACCGCCTCGAAAACCAGTACGAGAGAATCTTATATTTATAGATGAGAAAAGCAATTGAATTATTCTAGTGGTAATTCATAGTTCTTGAGGCGAAATTGTTACGTTTGTTTTCCAATGCATTAGCCCGTAGCACGAAAAGCAACATATCTATCAACACACAGTGCTGAGAGATTCCATTAAATAACCTAGAATTTTTTTTTCCATAAAAATAAATATCTTTCCTATTCTGTTTGATATAAAACTTATTTAACGCCCATATAAAAGCAGGTAAATACAGATTTCTTTGCTTCTTTGTTTATTGGGATATTTTAGAAAACAAATAAAATTCATTAGAACACACAGCAAGCAGAAGAAAATCCAAACAAATCCAATATTGTTACTTTGTAAGGAAAATATATCCATGATCTCTGTGATGATGCATGCGAAGTTACTATGCAGTAACTCTGCAATTTCACGTAATTTTAGAAAAGATTTTTGTTACCACGTGCAGGAATTACTGCATGGACAGTTAGGATAGAAAATTTTCGAAAAAAAAATTAAAATTAGATTCTTATTCCTGTATACGTTCATCAAATTTTGCGAACTTGCTTTTAGCGCCCTCTGTCGGTATAACGTCCACGAACTGTCACTTACTAGGTCACAAGGTAAGATGCCCAGTTTGAAAAATTCTACCTTTTCTTGCAATTATATTGCTTCATTAATTAATTTGTAGCTAAATGACGTAAATAATTTTTCTCTGAGTAATTTATTATCGCAAAAATACAGTGCAAGAACGAAGACAACGATTCAAATAGTTTTTCTTTAACATGAAATTTTTAAATTATTCACATGGAAAAATTACGTTCTTTCCAAAAAATCAAAAAATGAGCCACTATACAGTGACTCGAGCATATCTCTGTTTTAAAACATATTTCATTCATTTACCCAATATTTACTTGCTTTATGTTTTAAAAATAGTTGTTGAATAACAGCGCCGCTCTTTGAATTTCGTGGCCCCGGAAACACATATATGAAGGAGGCTTAAAAGTTGAAGACGTAATATTATGCAATATTTTTCCCAATATTGTAACAGCGTAAAATGTAAAAATTTTTTAATATCATATAATATTTTATTCATGATATTGTTCAATGTTATATATATATATATATCATTTAAACCATTAAAACCCAAATAACATTTTCATCATATACACCTATTAAACCCTCATTTAAAATTAAATATAATAAACAATATAACCTAATATTATTCACACAATGAAATACAGAAAGCTAATAAGATTAAAAACTATTACTATGAAAAAGCCAATCCAGATATGGAATTCCAACAATCAAATGCCAATCGACCTTAGGCATCGATTATATATATATATATGCATGTGACTTACTGTTGCGAATCTTGTATTTGATTCTCAATAATATAGTTATAAATGATGAAGGCGTCCCGTAATACATTGAAAGAGGAATAGACAAATTTTAAAATTATTCCATTTGGCAATCTAAAGAGTCGTTACGATGATTTTACGTGTTATTTTACAGAAAACTCTATTTTACATTTAATTGGAAATTAATTGTTCATAAACTAAATCAAACCCGAAAAAGGTAGATAATTTTGGAAAAATAATAACTCTTCTTAATGTCTCATATTTTTATAACCTTTGAAACATATTATTATAATTACTTTAAAACCTTATTGCCTTAATTTCTTCAATTAGTAAACCTTAGATAAGAGCTAAAATTGCTTCCTCTTAATTAAGGAGGCAATTTCGTTTCGTTTTCATATTTCGTTTTTAACTCGAAATTGTAAGGAAAAGAGATAATTTAATTAAAAAGACTATTCAGAATTAAATGCGTGAATGTACGTGAAATATCGTAGATATCCGAACTCTGTAACACTACACTTTACTATCATTATTTACGCTTTCTATTTCTAGTCCCACTTGTCCAGTGGTAAGGTGTGTTTAAGTTAAGCAAAGTGATCTGGGTTCAAAGCTCGTTGTAATTGGCGAGGTTCATAAAATAACAAGATGCTTTCTAGAAGCTCAGTACCTAGAAATAAAATGTACTTTATTTTTCCATGCTTCTAAAATGTATTTTTAAAATACTCAGTATTTTATTATATTATGCAATATTATATAATATTATTCAGTATAGTTTAATATTATCTAATATGGTATAATATTATATAGTATTATATGACATCATCCAATATTATGATAAAAACATTGTACAATATTGAAAAAGTCTTAAGTTTTACACTGTTTCAATATTGGGAAAAATATTGTATAATATTACTTTTGAGAATTTTATGATATTATACAATATTATGTGCTACTTGGGTAATCTTTTAAGGTAGCTCGGTGCTATACTCCGGGCATACGTCTTGTTGACGGACTTTAGGAACAATTCTGGCTATTGAGATCTGTAATTGAAATAGAGCTGAAAACTAAATACCTTTGAAAACGCATAGTTTTGTCTTGTGCTACTAATAACTTTTTTTTCCCCAAATTGCAAACTGAGTTAGAATTCGTTATTCAATGACGGCGGTTGGAAAGCTAAATCTACCTGACTTCTAATAGTGAACACGATTACACTGCCTTAATTTTGAGGGTAGTGCAGCGACCAAAGGTTTTAGGCGCCGAACTGAAGGTTTCTTTCAGTTTCACTATTCCTATTTCCTTACATTTCTTGTTCCCTAAAGAAACTGGTTGACTATGGAGGGTTAGTGGGGTTCACCTGGGTGAGGGCTGATGTTAGTAACCCGGGAAATGAGCTGACTGACCACTTCGTCAAGCTTGCAACTGTTGAATGCCGAGAGACTGATATCCCATCCCCAGTGGCGGCGATTGGGTGAAAAGAGTGAGGATGCAAAAAATTTATTGACATTGAACTAAAAGTACTCGGAAGTATAGGGGTAAAGAACAAAATTTAAAAATTTTGTTACAAAAATAGCTAGCTTTCCGGAATAATGTTGATTTTTTACGATTCCTACTTTTTAACAGCCAAAAAGAAATAAAAAATTAATTTTTCCCAGAAACGTAGGGGGCGACCGCCTCCCTCGCCGCCACTGCCCATCCCCATACTCTTATATAAAATATAAATGCGAAAGAAAGATTTTAAGTGATTGTGAAATATATTGGAATAAATATGAATCAGAATTGGGAAGGGGCAGTAGATCGTATATATCAGGCGTGGGTTCAAAGCTTTTTATTTTCAGCAGGGTTTTAATTCACTTTTTATCAGGACATTGACTCATTACCTTGTTATTTACATCGTTTTAAAATTCTAGAGACTCCATTGTGTATCTGCCATGAGATAGGCGACGCAGACCACTATGTTTTTGATTGTGTCTATACCCAAAAATGTCATCTTTTGAAACCGGCAGACAGTAACAAAATACCATGGTTTAAGACTCAAGCTTCAAATAAATAGACTACTCAAAAGATAAATAAGGCTTTTATGATCAGTTATCAAATCTGCAACAGAATGGGCCATTAATTGTCCAACCTTTTACTCTATAGTATGTGTTTTTATAAGCATACATTTATTTACATTTTAACTTGTAATTGTTTTTAAAATATCAACTGGTCCCGTAAGGATTTTAGATTCATTTTAACTCTGGCTTAATTTAAATATTTGATACTTTGAGGATATGTTTTTTCATATTTGTAATTAATTTTATGAGAATTTGAATCACATCTCATGCTATTTATTGTTAATATTGATATTTAAAAATGTTATCTTGTATTTTCGATGTTTATGTTCAGTGCTTTTTCAGTGTCATTCTATTCTTGGTTTATTAGTCTTGGACTTATTTTTCTGTGCTGTAGATTGATTTTTCTTCCCCACCGGCCTGTCTCAGGCTTTACAGTCGAGTAGGCTGGGTCGGTGTGGGTTTTAAATTAATTTAAATGCTATTTTCTAGATGTTAATGAAATGATTCTAGGGCGGCATTAACTAACAAGACTAATTTTTGAAGAATATTGAATGCTCAAATTTTACTAAAAAATCGTAAAGTATTTAAAATATGATAAAGGAAGATCAGTCTGAATAATGTTCCTTTAATCTTCCGAAATTTCATCAAAGATAATTTCATTATTTTTTCATGTATTATCCTACCTTTCTTTGATTACATGGAATTTATTCTTTAAGAAACAAAACCAACCAATTATGGCAGCTTGACTACAGTGATCCCCAGAGGGGGGGGGTGGGGTTCCCGTCCCACCCCCGCAGGGATTCATCCATCAGATTCCTTTTGGCCCTACCCCCGAGCGGGTGTAGATTTTGATCCGGCTATAAGCCATGTGATTCTACTTGTATATATATATATATATATATGTCGTAGTGGTGTTATGTGTGTCAATAAAACCCATAAAAGACAAACTGGATCTATTCTGAATTTGGATATAAAACTACACATGAGAAACCATCACACCAATATCAGGAAGCTCTGTAAAGAAGAGCCTTGAATTCCATATCTGCTTTGTTTTTAATATAAGTATAAGGTGAGATTATTAACATGTAAAAAATGAACTTTTAGAAAACTTTATTTTCTTTCTTAATATTTATTTTTTATTTTTAGTGAACCTCGGTATTTATCTATTTATCTTTTTTTTAACGATAAAGTTTAAATAACATAACCAGCCTATAAACGTCCCACTATAGGCTACAGAAATATCCAAATGCCAGAGCGTAATGAAATTCTTACAGGACCAACTTCATAACAGTCCTTACCAGAGGCGGCCCTAGGCACGGGCAAACCGGGCAACTGCCCATGGCGCTAAGTCCGGTGTGGCGCCAAAATGGGGGATGTGAAGGGGAAAAGAATGGTTTAATAGACTTGATCAGTGGATATGAGGATTTTTCTGACTCTGACAGTAAAGTAGGGCTTACACTAGACAATATTGTATCGACATTAAATTCACGCATGCGCGGAAAGCAGATCAGGCATGCGCAAAAAGAGCGAACATTGGCAAGTTCTTGTCGCGTCGGCACAATTACATGCTGTTAACCGTAAATATGGATCTTGTGTAGACCCACCTTAACTGACGAGAGAAGTTTCTAAACTGAAACATATTAAAATGTATCCACGATTCCGCCATGTCCCAGGAATAACTAGTTGGGTTAGCAACTGTGCCAAATGAACGGGGCCTTTTGCAGAATATTGAAATTGAGGAGATAATGAAATGTTTTGCAGATCAATAGGCAAGAAAAGTGAATATTTGAACAGAATTTATAATACTGTGTGAAAATAAAGTCACATATTCTTAAAATATATTTGATGAATATATTATTTTACTTTCAATAAAACCACTCTATAATCTTAAATATATTTAAAAAATTGTCATCGTGATATTAATAAGTCATATTTGTAAGTAAAATATGCATACTTTTAAGTTTATTTGACATTTAGAATGCAGACATTATAGAATTTAAAACATATATTAGCTGGGAAATGGGGGGGGGGGGCCCAATGTTTTTGCTTTGCCGGGTTGGTAAAGTTACCTCTGGCCGCCTCTGGTCCTTACCATATGCAAAAAAAAAAAAACGCATTCGAATATATTATTCATATGAAAAAACTTAAGCTCGAAAATACATGCATAAAGACGTGCCTGACCTTTTGAATCGGAAAATTGCAACTGCCAGAGCGTAATGAAACTTTTGAGGGATCAACGTCAGAACATTCCCTAACATAAGCAAAAAAAAACTACATTCAAATATATACTTTACATAAAAAGTTAAACGCGAACATACATACGAGATCATACAGAAATACATGAAGAAGGGTAACGATGACGTCAAAATCTACTCTGCCAATGAGAGTGCGTTTCGGATTGCATCATCTTTTCTACTATTTCGGCGTATATTTCGCCCTCAATATACAGATAAATAAATTGTTATGTAAAATTTTACTTACATATTTGAAAATAGAATGATTTTTTTTCTATAAATAAGGATTACCTTCACGCGTTTTTAAAAAATGCTGAACTTCTCCATTATTTATGTGACCAACCGTCAAGTTCTGTCCTTCCTCGAACAGTGTTCTCCGTTTCAATATTTGAAAATAGAAGACTAAATTTAGATTTAAATTCTGAAAAATTAATACAATAGGAAAATAAGCATGATGAAATTGATAAAAGATGGTGGAAATATTCAGCCATT
The DNA here is from genome assembly GCA_013235015.1 of Araneus ventricosus. Classification (NCBI taxonomy): domain Eukaryota; kingdom Metazoa; phylum Arthropoda; class Arachnida; order Araneae; family Araneidae; genus Araneus; species Araneus ventricosus. The sequence continues at coordinate 19,124 of BGPR01015159.1, forward strand.
TAAAAAAAATGAGCATATTTTATGTGAAAATTTATTCTTGCTCAATTTTCGTTGTACTGTCCTAGAATTAAAGCAGTAGTTGAAAGGGTATTTTCACTTGCTAATGATTTTTGGACATTTTAGTAATCGCGATTGAATGTTGATACTGTAGCCTCAGCATTGCCGCTAAATTCACTATGAAGGATATTTCTTGTTCAGATATTCCCAATATATTGTAAGAAGATGTTACATGGACAGAAAATACTCATTATATGGAAAAGTTCTCATTTAAATACTAATTAATAGGCACGTATGCATAATTACAGTTTAAAATGTTAAAATGTTTTTATTATGCGTTTATCATATTATAGAGTATTCTGTATTATTGTTGCGATGAACAAAATGTTTCTTTTATTTACGATATATTTTTCTTCAATTTATTTGTGTCCTCCTCTTCATTCGAAAAAAGTTGGTCACCTTACCATTATATATAGATAGTGTTTCAATTTTTTTAAAAAATGAGCATAGCACCACTAGTAATTTAAAATTATTATATATATATAAAGTTAGATAATTTCGCAGTTTCGGACATCCTGTCGACTTTTGAATTCATGAAAAGCGAAAACGGACTAAGTTTTTCGCTGAGTATTTTAGAAGAGTGTTCCTGTCCAACGCATAGAGAAGAAGAACCGGAGATTTAACTCCCGAGTTTGGGTAAACGTTTGCAGCGCCACCTTCACTGGACCACAAAGAAGGATAAACAGAGGTGTCACTCCCATAGACGTTAATGTTAATAGCAACTTACTATTTTTAACATTGCATTGTCCATAGACAGTACGCCACCTGTGGTAGGCTACGGGAGCTAACCAGACTTCGTCACCGTGACGTTTCCCATCGACAATCAACGATGTAAAAAATAATAAGTTATTTCAATACCCATCGTATGACAATGTATTTTTATCTCGTTTTTCAACGATTATTAACTTTAAGAATAGCTGATTTATTTTGATATATTGTGAATTTTACAGCCGCATCATCTAAATTAACGTTTTTTCTCACTAATTGGCATTTTCTTTAATACAGAAATTAAAACTAAATATCGAATATCATTATAGTATAATTTATTCGCTTCTTTGTAGATTATCAATTATTTACAAATTGTGGATATATAATTTAAGAAGTATAAAATATTTTTGAAATTAATAAATATTTGTTTTCCTTGGAAATTTATTTCAGATCATAATGTTTTTAAACTGAACTAAATTATTTTTTGTTGGTTATATTAATATTATAATATATATTTCAAAATATTTTAAAACTTCAACAATAAATTAATTTTAAATAAGCTCAAAATCATTTTTATTCAGGATACAAAAATTGATCAATGTAATTACTTTAAAAAAAAATTCATTTGTGATTTTTTAAAACTCTGGAGGAAATTGATTTTTGTTGATTAAGTTAATATTGCTCTATCTCTATCAAAATATTCAAAACAAGAATAAATTTTTAAGGAATGCACATTCCTTTTTATTCCATATACAAAAATTAATGGAATGTAATCTGATTTTTTTTTCAACCCACACAAAAAATGATATACCTTTTTTGTTTTTGGACCAAGATGCTGTAACAAATACCAAATACTCAAAATAATCTCAAATTATTTTATTGAACAAATATTATTAATTACAAAACATCGCGAATACATAACATTTCTAAAGAACACTGCCGAGAAACCAGAGTGGTTTGTTTTATCTATACTTATAAAAGGCACTGTGTGTGTGCGTGCGATGTCCAGACGAATCTATCGCACTTACAACCTTGAGATTTGGCACACAGGTAGTCTTAATGGTGACTCAATGCACCTCGAAGCCGGAATTTTGAAATGTAATCTAGAATTTTTTTTTATTTAATGTTTTGTGTTGTTTTTGTTGATTTTTCGCATTAATTTCTCAATAGAATGATTTTGAATAATTGTACGAAAAAAATAGACACCATCGAAAAAAGCACACGATTTCAGTTCTAATTAAGTTTGTTTTGAATTTCCAACGTAATTTACTGAATTTTGAGAAATTTTTAGACAATAGTCACTTTTCCTTTACACTTTTAACATTCAATCTTTATTTTCTAGCATCCGACGTTCTAATAATGCTATCATTTTCAGTTTTCTTGAGGTAACAACCGGAATATTTGTCCCTGTTTTAAAACAAGAGCAGTCAAAATATGTAAGAGTGAAATATGAAAAAGCAATGAAAGGTGATCGGTTAATTAGAGGGTGTGTTCCGAGGAATTATTTCTAATTATGGTGGTTTAAGGGGGAGTGACCATTTGGTTGTAGAATAAGGGTAGGGATATTTTTCGTTGGTATGAGCATATTCGACTTGACCGTTGATAAGAGAGTTTTTGTGATCTTGAAGTTCACTGAAGAATTATCTAGAAATATTCTTTAGGTGATCTTCTATCATCTCAATTTTGAGATCTTTGTGGATGACATTATGGTGATTGAGAGGATTATGTAATTCATATGATGAATAAAATCGGTCATTACGAAAATAAATCATTTAATGTTTAACAACCAACACAGCACATACGCTTCTGCTAGTGCGCAGTTATTTTTGACATACGACGGGGATTTTCCCGGCAGAGGTAAACAGAGAGTGGAAGTTGAAATAGTAGAGAGGTAGAGCTTTTGATTTGCAAGAAATGCAGATGTCGCTACGATCACTACAAGAGTATCCCTCCAGTGGAAAAGTGGAACGACAAAAGGTTACAAATACAAAACATACACAGTGTATATATACAGTGGAGTCTCTCTATAACAAAATCGCTTGGTTCTAATTGAAAAATTCGTTATAGAGAGAATTTCGTTATACGGAGATTAGAGATTTTTGCTGTTATTTAAGTAAATGTTCCAAACTTTTCAATAGGTGCGATAAGTTCAAATGTATTTAATTATGATTTTCAATTAAAAATAAAGTAATATATATTATAAATTCGTTAAAATTATACTAATTTTTATTGTATAAATAAAATGCTCAAAAGTTAAGACAATTCACCAATTTAGAGAATAATATGTACTTACGTTTATTTTACTTGAAAAATTCCGTTATTTTACATTGCATTGCATTTCGTGATGTTAAATTTTCAGAAAAATTTTCACATTTTAAGAGTGAGTGGTTCTAGAAACAGGCACTTGTGAGCGAATTGGTTGCACAGAAATTATCAACTTTCTTCAAAAATCGAAAAGATAAACCTCTGAAAAAATTCGTTATAGGGAGACAATCACTTCGTTATATGGAGAATATTTTGAATGTTATTTAACATTCCGATTAAAAATTTCGTTATAGGGAGAAATTCGCTGTAGAGAGACTTCGTTGTAGGGAGAATCTACTGTATATAAAAAAATAATACAATGCTAATACAGTAGGATACTGATTCTAATACACTAAAAAATTTTGAACACAAATGCAATAACACAAGGAAATATAAAAATTATTGTTGCGAAAAGAACTGTTTTCAAATATACATATATGTGTACATGCAAAAAACTACATGACAGTAATCAGTGTTTTGGGAAAATGGACATGACGTCCACTACGAGTGGTAATTGGTTTGACAATAGCAGGTTCATTTTCAGGTGCATATATAGGAGAAGGTGCATCTTCAAGTTTATGTGTAGAAGTAGGTGTAGGAAGTAATGAGTCTGAAGACTCTGATAACACATATGCAGGTTTTATACTGTCAATGGAAACTGTGATATTTTTATTATTTATTTGCAGTACAAAAGTTTTCTCTTTTCTACTAATTACAGGATGTGGACCAGTGTAAGGAGGTGAAAGAGGAGGTTTTACGCTCTCAACACGTAAAAATACATGTGAGCAGGTTTGCAATGATGGATGGATATAAATAGGTTTAACAGAGTGCCTGCGTGTAGAAATTGGATTGATAGATTTAAATTTTGATACATAAATGTCTGTTGGTGTTGATAGATAACTCTTTGAATTTAAGATATCAGAAGGCAATCTGAGGGTTGCTGCATAGACCAGTTCTGCACATGTTGCATTGATATCTGGTTTGATTGCAGATCGAATTCCCAGTAAAACTATTGGGAGAGTTTCAGTCCATTTAGGTTGACTATGGGCTATAATAGAGCTTCTTAGATGCCTGTGGAAACGTTCCACAAATCCAATAGACTGGAGATGGTATGAGGTTGTACTTATGCGTTTGGTGCCTAAAATATCATTCAGATGTCTAAATAGATGAGAATCAAAGTTTCTACCTTGGTCTGTAGTTATAGTTACAGGACAACCGAAACGAGGAATCCAATTATGAATTAGAGCTTTACAAGTTGTTTCAGCTGTAATATTTGTAGTAGGGATAACTTCTGGCCATCTGGTGAAACGATCAATTATTGTCATGCAATACGTAAAACCATCAGATGGTGAAAGTGGACCAATAAAATCGATATTAATGTGGGCAAATCGAGCATCTGACAAGGAAGAAGTTCCTATGGGAAATTTAGTATATCTTTGAATTTTAGAACGTTGACAAGATTGAACAGAATCTTTAATAAATGAAAAAATCTTTTAAATTAAATTAATTTTAATTTAATCTTTCTTAATATTTAAATTATAATTTTGTTAAGTTATATCAAATACTACTGTTTTAATAAATGAATTTATGTTAGGCCAAAAATAACGTTTAGTAATTAATTTCCTAGTTGCTCGAATGCCAGGATGGGAAAGGTTATGAATATTTTCAAAAACTGTTGAACGAAAGGATTTAGGAATGTATGGACGTGGTGAATTTGTAGATACATCACAATACAAAGTTACATCCTCTAAAGGAAAATAATATTTTTCAATTATACGATTTGAAGTAAGGAGCTTTTGAAGTTCAAAATCGTTCAACTGTGAAAGTGAGATTTCATGAAAATTTAAAATTTTGTTCGAAATGGCATGAATTTCAATGCGAGACAACGCATCCGCAACAATGTTCTCCGTACCCTTAACGTGCCGAATATCGGTAGAAAATTGTGATATAAGGTCTAAATGCCTCAATTGGCGAGGTGAGCATTTATTGGGCTTTTGCTTGAAGGCATCAGTTAGGTGTCTTCTATCGGTGTAGATTGAAAATTCCCTACCTTCCAGCATGTGTCGAAATTTTTTGATGGAAGAATAAATAGCCAGAAGTTACTCCAAACTGCGAAAAGAGATCGCAAGATCTCAAAAGCGGGGCTGCCCTGTAGTGTCAATGTCATAGGCTGACCAATTTGTTTGACTTTTTGAAAGTTTCATACAGAAAAATGCAATGGGTTCCCAGATCCCATTTGAGAGTTGATTTAAAGAGCTGCCAATGGCAAATAAAGATGCATAAGTCCAAAGACTTAAAGGAGTACCAGGAATTGGATGTTTGAAGAGGGTAGCTTCGGCAAGGGCTTTTTTAGCGTCTAAAATGTCTTTTGAGCTTCCTCAGACCATTGGAGAGAACATTCAAATTATTTTGTTGGCCGTATTGATTTCTTTTTATTAGTATGGCCTTCTAGAAATTTAATTAATGGCGATAAAAGGTGAGCAGCCTTTAGAATAAATCTGCGATAAAAATTAAACATACCTAAAAATCTACGTAGTTGAGTAAGGGTAGTGGGTCGTGGGAAGTCTTGAATTGCACTGACTCGATCAGGGATTGGAGAAATACCATCTTTGGAAACTTTAAATCCTAAGAATTCTAAAGTATGAACTCCAAATGTACACTTAGATTATTTTATTGTAAGTCCATAATGATCTAATCGTGAAAAGAGAGCTCGAAGATGTTCAATATGCTCTTCATAAGTTTGGGACGCTATTAATATATCGTCAATGAAAGCGTATACACCATGTAATCCTCTGGTGACTTCATCAATAAATCTTTGAAAGGTGCTTGATGCATTGCACAAACCAAATTGCATCCGAGTGCTCTCGAAGAGTCCGAAGGGTACACAAATAGCAGTTTTATGAACATCCTCGGGAGCAATCGGAATTTAATGAAAAGCTTTGACTAAATCTATATGTGAAAATATTTTGGTCCCATGAAGTTCACTAGTAAAATCTAAAACGATTGGAATAGGATATTTGTCTTTTTTCGCTTGAGCATTAAGGGCTCTAAAATCACCAACAGGACACCAGTCATCACTTCCCTTCTTGGGAACCATACGTAAATTAGTGGCATAATTGCTGTTGGATGGGCGCATGTGGCCTAAATCCAACATATGCTGAAATTCCATTTTAGCAATTTTTAAGAGATCGGGCGCAAGCCGACGCGGTTTCGCAAAAACAGGAAAGCCAAAAGTTTCAATATGATGCATAACAGAATGTTTCACAATTTGGTTTGCACATGGAGCTTTAACAATATTAGGAAAATCATTCAGTAATTTTGAAAAATCATCATCACAAAATATAGATTTTACAGATTAAATATCAACATTGTGAAGAGTACCGTGAGCATTTAAATTCGTGCAAGTGTCATTTAAACGACGATTTCTTAAATCAGGCTGCAAGTTGAAATAATGCAGAAAATCTGCATCAATAATTACTGTTTCAACATTACACACATAAGAAGGATAAACAAAATCTTTTTTTCAACCTAAATCTGAAGACAATAATTTTTGTTTATACACATTTATAGTGGTGCCAGGTTTGCTTCTAGGAAAGTTTGCACAGGAACAGACAGTTTATCAGATCTAGAGGCAGGAATTAAAGAACAGTCACTTCCAGTATCAATGAGAAAATTTACATTGCTTTTACGATCCCGAACAAAAAGGCGACGAGATCTGGAAGGCGAGGCGTATGTCGCCGCAACTCCTTGCCGTTCGAGTTTTCCTAAAAACTGCAGGGTGTGAGACACTTGTCTGCTTTAGAGCCAAATTTTCGATGGTACCAACACAGTTCATCTTTGCCGGTGGGGCTTTTCTGCCGAAAACAAGGCTGATGATTTCGAGATTGACTTCTCGAACCACGTAAAAGTGCAATTTCTTTGAAAAGTAGTTTTAAGTTCCTTTATCAGTTCACAGTCTGGTGTAACATTCGGTTTCGAACAAGAATCAAAAACTGCACTTACCTGAGCAGGTGAGATATCCAGAATTTTATCTGCAATTTCTGCAGCTTTTTGTGATGTTAACGGAGATATTGACGCTAATATGGATTGAACGTTGGACGGTAATTGTTGTAAGAACAATTCCAGCAGAAGCGAATCGGCTACATTATGATTCTCAGCGCGTCTCTACATCACGCGTAAGAGCTCAGAGGGCTTGCGATCACTTAGTTGTTCATCAGCGAGTAATCGACTAATTTCTTGAGATTTGCTTTCACCGCATCTGGAAATCACTTCATTTTAAAATAGCATAAGGATCTGTTTTATCACGTGAAATGATGATGTCGCGAACAGTCATGGCAATGTCCGGAGGTAGATTCGCAACACAGTGATTATATTTAGTTCTGGATTTCGTTATTGGTTTCGGAATAGCTAATTCGAAAGTTGACTCCACCATAGTGAACCAAAGTGATGGATCCTATGGAATAAAAATAGGAATCTTTACAACAGAAACCTCTTCCATTATGAAATATCCAGAAAACTTTCAGAATATGTAATAAGAACTTTGGAACTCACTTTCGATTTCAGCTATTCGACTTCAAAATAAAACTATAATAGTTCCGCATAATGAATCAGAAGGATAAATAAGTTATTGTCCAGGGTCACCACTTTATGGTGATTATGCAATTCATATGATGAATAAAATCAGACATTACGAAAATGAATCCTTTAATATTTAACAACCAACACAACACACACGCTTCTGCTAGTGCGCAGTTAATTCTGACATACGACGGGGATTTTCCCGGCAGAAGTAAACACAGAGTGGAAGTTGAAATAGTAGAGAGGTAGAGCTTTTGATTTTCAAGAAATACAGATGTCGCTACGATCACTACAACATCATTCGTCACGAACTGAGGAGCATTTGTCATGATTCGGAGATTTTATTTTGCGGTATCTGGGTTTTTCTGCTGTGAGTTTTTGCTCTGATATACCAAATAGGGGCAGTGTAGGTTAGTATATTGGCCTAAGTATTTGTCTGAATAATAGCACTTTATTGTTTAGCGAAAGAGGAGAGTTCCTTCCAATCAGAGGGTTGTTCATATGGACTTTATTCCAAATTTACTAGAGTTATATTTAGCATGTTGCCTGAAAGAGAGTTTGCTATCAAGTATAAGTCCAAGATATTTGGCTTGATCTTCCCAGGTTAAATCTTCTTCCATGAATGAGAGGTCTTGAGTACTTTGCTTGAGTGTCCTTTTCGAATAATAATTACCTTAGTTTTGTCAGTATTGATGGCCACTCTCCACTTGGTGCACCAATATTCAATGCCATCTAGTTGGGATTGGAGGGTTTTAATAATGAATTTGATAATGCTACCCAGTTTGAGGATGGCTGAGACATCAGCAAAGAGGCAGTTGAGGACTGTCGTTTCGAGGGAAGTCAGAGTTGAAAATATTGTAGAGGGTGGGGGGCTGAGGGAGCTCCCCTGAGGTGTTCCTGAAAGTGTACCAGAGGTCTAACTCGGGAGTTTGGTTAACTATCGCAGCGCCACCTAAGCCTTACAATTGAACTACAAACCACAGAAAAACCATAACATGACGCCATATTGGTTTCCATCACAGAGCTGTGTAGAATCTTTCTACTTCTCTGTGCTACAAACCATAACACGACGCCATTATTGTATCGTACGAGAAGAAACCGAAACGCCGCCATGTTGGGTTGCTGGTTTAATTCTTGTTGCTGCTTGTCAATTTCACATACTATTTATTATAATCAGGAGGTTTTTTTTAGAATTAGATACTTTATGTAGAATCAAGACTTGTGACTATTCCAGTTTAGTGAACGTATTTGACTGCTTCCCCATTCAAGATTCCTGGAGATGAGAACGGTAAGTTTAAAATGCGTTACAGAATTTTTATGAGATGTTATTTAAATAACTGAAAAACTTCTAATATTTAAAATACATATTTTCACTTTTTGTATATAAAATATAAAATTTTGTTTTATTTTTGTGCAGTTGCTGAAGCATATTAAAATGCCTACCATATGGAATAATCTGACAAAAATGTGCATGAATTCTTTAAATTCTTTGTACCCTTTTTTCGACAGATTTATTTCTACGTAGTATGACTTGGTAATTAAAATAATTTTAAAAGATATTAATGCCCTTGCTTATTACTCTCAGAAAAACTTATTATAATTATTGCTATGATGTATTGTGAAATGTCAAAGTAATTTACAAGTTAAAATTCTTTTATCAGTAATTTAATATTGAAATACAGATGAAAATCATAAATATTGCATTTATAATCGTATTGATTTTGAGTGGTAAGTTTTAGTTGAGTTTTTATAATATGAAATTTGTTGCTGTTATTTGTGCTCTAAATTGAAGTAATATTGAGATGTTCTATATTTAGTATGTGTAGTTATATCCGAAGCAAGCTTTTCTGCAAATGCCTACTGTGAAATAGAATGAAATGAACTGATTAAATATCTCTAGTCTGTTTAATGTTTACACTTATTTATTATTATTACATACTGCTTATTAGTATCTTAGAAATAATTCATATCTTACTATAGCATCCTTATGAAAATTTCAATTCCCTTTTAAGAAGATTCTTATTTTTATTAGTATTTATTTTTTACATCGTTCTCCAGAGGCAAATTAAAATATTTATTCTTATTTGTATAAATAAAATGTAGGAAATTTGTTTAATAAGCATATTGGCTAATACCAGTTTAATAAAGTTCTCAAAATATTTTGATCTGTTTTATTTAACACAGCTTCATATAAGAAAATTAATTGTTATTGGCTGAAGTTGAATATTTTATTCATAATATTCAATGTTTACAATGAAATGGTGTCTTTAATAAAAATAATTTGGTTTGTGTTATACAAATGGAATCTACTAGAAATTTCTTTCTTTTTCAGCAGTCTGTCAATGTTGGAGCTGTTTTGTCTTCAGGATGGCTGGTCATATGAAATGCACCAAGATTTTGTAGATATTTGTCTAAAAATGTGTAAAATAATTTATGTTCAGAGGAACTCTCATATTATAGATGAACTACATATTATGATTGATTATGATGAGCAGTTTTCTAGTTAATTTGAGGAAATAAATTTTGGAACTTCTCTGTGTATCTTACAATGAGTCGGTTTCTAAGTTATCGTTACACTCTTTATGCTAACAATATTTTATTTTAAAAAATTACATTCTTTTATTTTTCTTTAAATGACTGCAATTTTTTTAAAATGCAAAATTCATGACGCATATGCATTATTCAACTTCAGTTCTTTGAGAAAAAAGAATTATTTTGTGTTATGAGCTCTGTAGTCTCGGATAATTAAAAAATGATTGTTGATATATCTTATTATTAAATATCTTGAAAATTGTTTTTGTTGAATAAAGTATTTAAATTGTGTATATTAAAAGTCGTACAGATACAAGCTTAATGCTGCTTTAAATTTTCCTATATTTCAGCTGGCATGTGTATTTGAAAAATTTCTGTCTATGGTGTTTAATCAAAAATCCCTATGCTGAGTAGAATGAACGAAGTGCGTCGGGAGTTTAAACTCCTGGTAGGGCCACCCTAGGCCGCCAAGGTCATTCCATTATGCTCAGCTTTTGGGGTTTATTAAAATGGTCATTTATTCATAATATTTTGTTACTAATTATGTTTGCTCAATAAAATAGTGTGCTTTATTTTGAGTCTTTGACATTTATTATAGCATCTTGGTGCGAAACTAAATAACATTATTCATTTCTTACTGGGGAATACAAAAATTGATAAATATTAACGTTGCAAATGAATTTTCTGTATTAAAATTACATTCTTCAAATTTTTTTTATCTTTAAAACGAATGAATGTGAAGTTATGAAAAATTAATTTATTGTTTCAGCATATTCTGAAAAAAATAGTATAATATTAACTTAACAAAAAATAATTTCCTCTGGAATTAAAAAAAAAATTTGATTGGAAAGAAGTTTTCTTGATAAAGAATAAATATAATTCGTGTATCTGAAATTAACTTAATATTTCTTAAATTGTATATCCATATGTTTTAAATTATTGGTATTCTACAAAGAGGTTAATTATTTTCTGTTTTTTTTAAAGAGAAAATATAATTTTTATCTGAAATAAACTTATTATTTCTTCAATTGTATATCCATATGTTTTAAATTATTGGTACTCTACAAAGAGGCTAATTATTTTCTGTTTTTTTCTAAGAATAAATATAATTCATGTATCTGAAATAAACTTAATATTACTTAAATTGTATATCCATATGTTTTAAATTATTGGTACTCTACAAAGAGTGAGATTCAAATTCGTGAGAAATACGTTATTTCAGAATTATATTATTTAGGCAGTAAAATTAATAAAGTATCAAAAGAAATCGGCTATTCTCAAATTAAATAATCGTCGGAAAATAAAACGTCGAAAAATTCGATAAAAATAATAACGATAGGAATTGAAATAAATGTTTACATCGTTGTCATGACGATAGAGAAACGTCTTCCTTTCCTCTCGCGTCACTATGACTTCACGGTGACGTTTAAATAACTGTTTACATCGTTGTCATGACGATAGGGAGACGTCCATTCCATTGTGGCGCATTGGTGGCGTACTATCTATGTGAAACGCAATGTTAAAAAAGTTGCCATCAGGTCTATGGGAGTGAGACCTCTGTTTCTACTTCTCTGTGGTGTTCCTGCTAGGATGGTGCCAACTGTGGAAAGGATGTTATTTAATGAGTTACGATAGATGGCACTGTTTCGAAAACAGAATTGTGCGGTTAATTCTTGTAACTCACCGTGAACGGACGTAAATCGTGTTGCTTAGGTTGGATCATTTAAGTCGTCATATAAGCGCGCTATTCTTGATGCGTCCGTGTTAATGTAGTGTGAAATGTGTCTAGTGTTCATGTGCCGTCTTCCGTCCATTGTTCTGTGTCTGTCCTCAAATAAATATACTTTATGTAAGTAAGGAATCATAAAAAATTAAAATAACGCAGACACACATGTCTACCTCCCCCCGATACAATGAGTGTTAAAAACAGACTGAACTACCCTCTACCACGTGACTTTCTGACTTTCCATCAAGTCCGGACTTGCTCTTCCAGAGGGCGTTTCGGCTTACCTCGAAACTGAAACTTACGCTATTACTGTACTCTTCTAATCTTTTGCTTCTAGCTTCATGTACCTGTGTTAGTTCTGTGTTGTGATTTATGTGTAATTCAGTCAGTATAATGCTTTTCAAGTGAAAGCATGATTCAGCGTGTTTTATTCCGTCGTGTGTGATTCAATCTAATGGATTAACAAAGTTTATTGCAGATTCTGCGCATGCTCTCATCGGGTCGACAAAAAAGGTAGGATCTTTTTGATGTTCAATTTGCTTTGAATAAATTCTTACCAATTCTGAATAAAAATAAGATTAATTTCTTGACATGGCATCCCTTCCGGGATGAGAGAGCTTGTGCGTATAAAGATATATGATATATTTTTCTCATTTGAATATCATATTGAATTTGAGAATATTAATCATTGATAACTGCAATATAAAAAATGACAGAGAACGCTAAACAGATTGAATTACTAAAAAGAAAACGAACAACATTAAGAAGTTCAGTTACTAAACTTATTAATAAAATTGAAGCAGAACTTAAGAAAACAGATGTAACAGAAAAAAATGATATCGAACTTTACATAGAAACACTCAATGATAAGTTCGAATCTCTTAAGTTAACAGATTCGAATCTAGAAAAGATATTGTCTCTCAAAGACATAGATAAGGAATTAGAGTCTGCAGAAGAATATCGAGAAAAAATAGTAACATGCAGATTCAAATCAATTAAATATATAAGAAATTTGAATCAAAGTAAGAATATTCGCGAACCTCCCAATCCCCCCACCCATTCTACTCATGAATCTGATATGAATCTTCAAACACTTAATGTTAAATTACCGAAGATTACAATACCTAAATTTTCCGGAATTATAAATGAATGGTTAACATTTTGGAAGTCTTACGGAACATCAATACACAGTAATAAATTTTTAGATGACGTGAGCAAATTTAATTATCTAAAAGCTCATTTGTCTGGAACAGCTTTGGAAACAATAGAAGGGTTTTCCATTTCGAGTGAAAATTATGCAAAAGCTGTTACACTGCTAGAACAGAGATTCGGCAGAAAAGAAACTTTGGTAAATACACACATGAGTCAGTTATTAGAAATCCCCCCTCTTAAGCGTTCTAATGACGTAAAAAGTTTTCGGCAGCTGTTTGATAAAATACAAATTCATATTAGAAGTTTAGAATCATTAGGAATTAAGTCAGATACTTTTAGTACTTTATTATCTCCTGTGATTTTAAAGTCGCTAACAAGCGATTTAGTATTTGAATTTAATAAGGAATTCGGGGATAAATATTCACTCAGTGACTTTATTGATTTTCTAAACCGGCAATTAATCGCGAAAGAGAAAACTGAGTTATGTCTTGCAAAATAGAAACCGCTTTTGATTCAAAACGTCAATCATTCGAATTGGCCGACAGCCAAGGTCAAAATTCAGAACGAAAGAACGAGAAATCCTACCGCGAATGAACTATTTGTTTATGATAACACATCAAAATCTAAGTTATGTCTATTCTGTGATGAAGCATCTCATTCAAGCATCAATTGTGCTTACGGTAGAAGCTTACCTATAGAAAAGCGAAAGTCCATACTAATTAAAAAGGATCTTGTTTTCGCTGTATTAAGCCTGCACATGTAAGCTCTTTATGCAGAGCAAGATTAAAATGTACCAAATGCGGGAAGAGGCATTTAGATATTATGTGTTACGGTGAAAATAAACGTTCAGATAATGAGAAGCCGGAGTCGAAAGAAGTCACTGAAAACATAACACTTGCAAATAACAGTTGTTCGGGGGAAGTTTGTCTTCAGACTTTGATTGCTTACATTAAAGAAAATAATTTGAAGCATTTTATAAGGGAAATTATAGATATGGGTAGCCAACTATCGTATATTTCCAAATTTACAGCTAGAAACATGAAATTAAAGGGGTTAGGAGAAGAATGCGTTATGGTTCAATCATGGTTTATTCGGCGGAATTGAACATGCAGAAACGCATCAAAGATATCGCATGAATCTGTCGAATGTTGATGGAAGCTATAACTTTGAGTTAGATGTTTTAGATGAGAAGAAAATATGTGCTTCCTTACCTAAAATGAATGACGCTCATTGTTTGAACCAGTTAAAAGATATGGGTATTCTGATAAGTGATGCGGCGATAAATGAAAGATCCTGTCTATATGAAAAGAATCCTGGTGAAATTCATTTGCTCATTGGAGCTGATTACGCTGGTAAATTGTTAACGGGAAATATAAAACATCTTTCGGGAAGTTTGGTTGCTGTGCAAACACTCTTGGGATGGACTGTAATGGGTAAATCTGATACTATAAACACAAACAAAAGTAGTTCACTGCTAGTATTGTCATTGCATGTAAATAATGCTAAGATTTCAGATCTCTGGAATTTAGATTCCTTGGGTATTAAAGAAGATAGTGCAAAACGTACTAAAACAGAAACCCAGGAACTTGTTTTAGAACATTTCACAGAAACGGTTAGTAGAGATAGTACTGGTAGATATAAAGTAAATTTACCCTGGTTAGATGGACATCCTCCTTTGCATGATAATAAAGAGTTAGCCCAAAAAAGGCTTAAAAACTCTGTTAAATCCCTGAAAATCAAAGAATCGATTAAATGAATATCATGAGGTTTTCAATCAGTGGGAGAATGAAGGCATCATTGAGCAAATTAATCCTGATAAGGTTAATCCTTAAGGTCTGGGGATACATTATCTGCCTCATAGAGCAGTTTTTAAGAACAACTCTACCACTAAAGTGCGTCCTGTATTTGACGGATCGCTAAAACTAGAAACTCCGTAATCAATAAATGAATGTATCGAGAAAGGTCCCATGCCATTAGAGTAATCCCAGCTATTCTAAATAGATTTAGATGAGGGAAAAAATCAGGTTATTTCGGACATAAAACAGGCCTTTCTTTAAAATAGCCTAAATGAATCTGATAGGGATGCTTTACAGTTCATATGGTGGAAGGACAGGAGATCCCAAAAACACAGTCACTTACAGGCATTGTAGGGTCGTATTTGGCATATCATGTAGCCCTTCCTACTTGCAGCAGTTTTTGAATCATGTACTAGATCAGGTAGAAAGAGCCTTTGAGGAGTCTTGCAACGAAACTAAAGACTCATTATATATGTGTTGATAACTGCGTTGCAAGTGTGGACTCTGTTTCTGGTTAAGAACATTTTAGAACAGAGACTCAAAAGAATTCTGAAGACAGCTAAGTTTGATTTACGTGGATGGAAAATAATTTTCTTCCTGAGATAAGAGGAAATGTCCAAGGTAGTTCAGGTGCCGTAGAAGAAGAAAAAAAAGGTATCGTTTTAGGTCTAACATGGGATAGGGAAGAAGACA
The DNA here is from genome assembly GCA_013235015.1 of Araneus ventricosus. NCBI lineage: Eukaryota > Metazoa > Arthropoda > Arachnida > Araneae > Araneidae > Araneus > Araneus ventricosus. The sequence goes on from BGPR01015159.1 coordinate 34,670, forward strand.
CTTTGTCATGCGAGATTATCCGAACAGAAAACGGGTGAACTAATTACCAAGAGAAAATTCTGTCTGTAGCACACTAGCTATTCGATCCCATAAGTTAACGCCTAGCATTAATTCCTAAATTGCTCCTTCAGGGAATATTTGGAAATTGGGAATCTCATTAAGGATTCAAAATTGCCTAAAAGATGTAATTAAAAAAATTCAAAAAAATGGAAAGATGAATTACATGAACAGAATTTCTAAAATACCTCGTAGACTTTCTAACTTAGATCTTAATGAGTCAACTTAACTCTTCACACTTTCTATGATGCGTCTAAGTTGGTCTATTTTAGTGAGACCACTGTATGAAATCTTTCAAGCCACTCTCTCAAAATTGCTTTCAGCAAATTTAATAAGTTTCTCTTACTAAGGAATTTTTAAAGAGCACGCAAGCTGATTTGAAGTGCTTCGGCACTGGCACTGAATACTTAAATCCTAGTCAAGTCAAGACTCAGATGAAGGACGGATTTATGTGATTTTTAGTTTGAAGATTGGAAATCACAAAACGATAACGTGTCCATTAACGTAACGATTTAAATCCTTTACAGAAAAACTATATACAAATCGGTGAAACGAAGTCTCAATACTATTACAAAATATACCACTACTTTAATATTCAGATGAAACGTAATTATATATATAAGCAGACGAAAGTAATAATCGGGAGCGAAGGTTTCAGGCACATCGGGCCATGATCGCTTTCGTTTAAGCCGATCTGGTCAGAAGAGTGTCGATTCTCTCAATTTCTCTTCAAGACTCCCGCTTTCTCTGAAGTGCGGTTGAGGTTCTGTCCGCCGAACTGCTGGTACGCTGGCGGTTCGGCGATTGGGTATATTCGGCTCTTTCTCCTAAATTTCTTACCTGTTAGGGGGTAGGGGCTTGCTGTCGCTGAACACTGAACGCTCCCTTCGAGTGGCACTACAAGGCGTAGTTTGCCCTTTTTCGCCCTACGTTCTGATACTTTTTATTCATCGCTGCTTTTCGCAATTGCGAGTCGTGGAAATAAACTGCACCGGACATCCGGATCCCCCGAAATTCAAATAGCATCAAAATATTTGCTTAAATAATAATAACGTTTTTACTATTGAATGTTGTATTAAAATATATATAATATTAATAATAATTTATGTTGATCAATTATTAATAAGGGAATTATTAATTACCTATATTAATTTTAATTAAAATTAACAACTGTAATTAGTTAAAAATTCGGTTAAATGGTAACTCAATAAATGTTATAACTACAGTTTTTTTCACATCAATAACCTAAGTTTAATGAGTCAGAAGGAAAAATATTTATCATTATCTCTAATTAAGTTAAGAATTTAGAACAGAAGAAAATTTAAAATGTTTTTGTCAACATATTTACAAAGTCATTCGTAATTCTATTCAGCAAATGCTTACTAAATTTATGTATATAATTGTAGGCCACTGGAATCAAATAGAAAAAAAATATCTTGAAGCAGGTAAAGTTTTTTTGGAAAACGAAACGAATAAATACGTGTTTCAAAACATCTGGACAAAAGTTTTAATCACAAAATATTTTATATGAAACAAAACTGTGTTGTATGAAACAGTTTTAAAAGTTGCCTTGTTAAATCAAAAATGTTCTAGTTATAATTTACAGTATCATTAATTTCGGTTTCTTTGATGAATTTGACAGTGAAGTTCAAAAACGCTTTTGAAACCGTATCATTCGGAACGTTCGATTTACGCACCTTCTACCTTTTGCAGCTGATAATAAAATAATGTGACTCTCTGTGGAGAGGATTGAACAAAGAAAACGGACCTTTTGATAAATAAATTTTTTTAAGTTATTTCTCCGCTAAGAGAAGTTGGTATGATGTTCGCTCTTTGAAGAAGATGCTACCGCATCGGTTTTACATTGAAAACTGAATGTATTTTTACATTTCGCCGCTTGAGTGCGCTGCAGTGAGCAGACGAGTAACATGCTTACGTAATACTCTGTTAACTCGTACCATTCCGAAATATATCAAAAACGTATTTTTTCTATTCAAAAATAGTCTAAAATTGATGGATTGAAATTAACATAGAAAGGCTATTGAAACAATCAAAGTTATATACAAACAATAAGGTTTTCAGAGAAATGTTTTTCAAATCTAAAGTTAAGAGTGCAAGAGGGCAGAAGCGGCCTGAAGTAACTTTATCAACCGGACAAGACAACAATTTGGCGCCCTCCCCCAACTAGCGCAATTTTTAAATTATATATTGTCTGTATTTTAAATTTCCAACAAAATTTTACTTCGAAATATGCTTGTTTTACCTGCAAATCTGACTTAATAATGTTATGGACAGAATTTTTAAATTTCGGATATATTTAAGAATATAAAGAAATCTTACAGAAACTAAAATAATGTATTGAAAAAAATTTATTTTAAAAATATATGATTATTTTGCACAATATTATAAATTCTCTTCTCACAATCCCTTTTCTTGCCTGTTTATCTGCAAAATCTTTCATAATATTCTCAATATCGAAGTTCTTCAGAAGGCCCCGTTCAATTGATATGGTTGCCAAACCAACTAGTCGCTCCTGCGACATGCTAGATCGCAGATATGTTTTAATCCAGGGAGGGTCCACAAACTTGATGCGTAGTAGGTTTTTCCGCGCAAGTCTTCGTATCGGGACAGATTTCGAAACTCTCCGCT
>BGPR01015160.1:0-37373 GCA_013235015.1 Araneus ventricosus
AAATGTTTTGAGAGTAAAACGAATTCAAAATTCTCTTTGTAGACTGCATTTACGTTCTCTATTAAAGTTAATCTTACGACCGGCGCAATATTCCAATCGACGAGTTGAGAAGCAATGCGCCTGACAAGCACGAGTATATCGTAATTCGTATTGTTAATTACCATTAAGGTAGATTTTAGCATTCTAAAATTAATCACTGGTCTTCATGGGGAGGCTTAAAATAAAAAAATGTGGGGATATTGTTGCAAAAAGTTCTTGCTTTAGCGATTATTTAATTGCAATATAGTACGTGTCTTTTGGATTTGTGATTCCAGAGTCATTTCGGATAAACGGGATTTCGGTTAACCGAGGTTTTTTTGTACTTCTGAAAGCGGCTGAGATTCCGAAAAGACAATTTTTGCGAGTACAGTGACCTCTCACTTATACGCGCTCTCTTTTATGCGCGTTTTTCACTTATGCGCGTTTATTTCGCTGTCCCGGTCAGGGATATAGGAAAACAATGATAACTCTTAATCATTTATGCACTGCACTAAAAAGTCACCTCTCACTTACGCGCGTAGCAAAAATTTTCTTAGTTCAAAAGACTAATCAATTATTATCATTCCTAGAAGAACAAAAACCCTTTCTGTTCTGCTTCTAGGAATGCATTCCCTCGCCCTTCCTCTATTGTTCAGATTCCAGGAACACATTCCTCTAACTTATACACAGGGGTGTGTGTACGAGGGGGTTCTTGTGATTGACGTCAGTAAAAGTCGCATTTATACAGCAGCCAATTAATTAGAGAGGGAAGTACGGTATGCACCACGTGGCATCGATCGCTGACAAAAGAACCTTCTCCAGAGTTTTGGTTAGATGGTTACGTTTTAAAATGGCGAAAAGAACGAAATTGTCGCTTTCGTTTAAAATGGATGTTTTTAAAAAATTCGAAGAAAATCCTTGCAACTCGAAAAAAGTTTTAGAGGAGCATTTTAATGTCCCAGAATCGACATTGAGAGAGATTTTAAAAATCGGGAGCATTTCCATTTTCTTTATGCCCTCAAAAAATAATTAACGGAAGTTATACACGTATTTGCATTTTGTAACATATAATTTACATTTTTCAGTAGTATATACATAGTATTAATTAACAATACATGCACACTATATTGATGTTTCACTTTTAAGCTCCCTTTGGTGGTTTTTCACTTATGCGCGTTTTTTTCGCTGTCCCCTGCGTCCGCGCATAAGTGAGAGATCTCTGTATTTCGGATATTGGGCTTCTTTTGCAGTCAAAAAGCGGTCGCGAATGAATGATGATAAAAAAGTCAAATAAAAATCCAGATAATGAAGACGATGGCAAAGAGTCAAAAACAAAGAATATGATCTATAAAACAAAAACTTTTTAGAATTTCATTAAAACTGTAATAAAGAAAAAGAATAAAAAAAATGACAAGATATTATCAGTATATGATATTTTCACATGGTGGAAGTTTTTAAGCAAGACTTGGAAGTATTTAAACGCCAAAGAGACAAGAAAGTTCTTTTAACTTAATGAATTTAGTCTAGGAAGTAGAATAAATTATTTGAATCATTTTTCAGCTGCTACGGACTCTTAACAAGAATGGATGTGTAAGAACGTGCTGCCCTCTATCATATTGCAAGCGAAATAATTGATTAGTAACCTTTTCTTTAGATAATTAACTTTTATAATTCAAGATTAAAATTTTAGTATTATCATAAATTTAGTGTCCTTCCCACAGGTACTTTTAAAACCACATATAAATTAATTTTAGGAAAGATCTGTGTCCAAGAATCTAAATTGACACAGGAAAATTCTTGATCCATCCAATACTTTGAAGATCTTCTTACAATCTGAAATAAATTTATGTGCATGGTTGTCTTAACAAATTTGACCGCACTGGTCTAGAGTAAACTGGGTCACATCAGAGCCGTCACAAGGGATTTTAGCGCCTATTGCCGAATGAAAATACCTACCTAAGAAAATAATTGAGGAGCTTTACCTACCTATTTTCTTGGTAACAACTATTACACTTATAATTTAGAATTTTCTCAGTGATTTTCTTCATATGAATATTTTTAACTGATATAGATGTTTATGTAAGATTAAAAAATTGATAGCAGTTTCATTACAAACCCTTTTCAAATTCTTACTTTTAGCCCATTTAAAAAGTATCGAAAACAATTTTTTATCTTGTTTTGGTTCAAAATTAAATTAAAATCAGTATTATAAATTTTTAGGTAGCCTTGGGATACCTAAAAACTATCAATTGGATATCAAGAACCAATCTAACTATCCCATTGGATATGAAGAACCTGTTTATATGTCATAATTAGAATAAAAATAATTCATTTTACTTTTCGGCATGATACAAGATGAGATGATGATGGTTTGATTTCCGTGCTTTTTTACATGTGACTTCCAGAATTTTCTAAAATTTATTTTGAATTATATTCATGCTAATTCTCCCAGAAACAATATATTTACCGGTAAAGAGTAGCAGCTCACATATTAAACAAATCCTTGAAAATCAGATCCTCGCTCTCTTAGTTTTAATATAAAGAAAATTGAATAAATTTGTATAAAAAGTACCCCTTCCCGTCAACGGTTTTCCAACAACGGTATTTTGTCAGAAATTTGAGATAGATTTTTAATTTTGTGTAAAAACCACACGCCAATTTCATCTATCTAACTCATCATATTTGAATTATTATATTCATATGGATAGATATATTGCCTACTTTCTCAGAAATTCGGCTTAATATTTCATATACATCTGCAGATTTGATGTAAAGAAAACCAAATTTCTACCATCTGGCTCCGTGAGTTTCAGATGCTCATGTATAGAGAGGCAAGCATAATTATATTCTTTTCTTCTCAGAGAGGCATCGAAATCGTGAGAGAGAATTCTTAATGATATTAATTCTTTTTACGTATACTTCCCGTAAGCGAGGAAGTCAAAGGTATGAAATGAGGATTGAAAGTTATTGTTAGAAGAAGATGACAATTTTTTCATCCACTTATGCAAATGGGCAAGACGTCAAGATGATATCTGCCAACTGCCATTGCTTTAAAGAAAGGCATGGCACAAATGTGCGATAAGTCAAGATGATACGTCGAGATGAAGAAAAGAACAATCAACAGAACAGACACACATGTGCTTTAACACTCACATTTTAGTTTGTTTTTCTGGAGTTCTTTATTTGATTAGTTTTTTTTCTCTCTTGTTTGTTGATATTGTAAACTTCATTCTCATATTCTTTCATCTTCATAGTTTTTGTTTGTATATGGTATTATATGATATTCCCCTTTTTGTTTCTGTATATTATCCCAGATTTTTAGATTTGTATTTTGTAACTTTTTTTCATCTCTCTGCCTTCGCCTTTATTTTCTAGACAGTTTAAGAGCGTCTTCCGATGTCTCTTCCACTTCACGTCCGATACACTGTTTAAATAACCAAAAGGTTATAGTCGCAGGGGCATGAACTTGTGTTCTATTCTGTGGAATAATTAATTCCCTCTTCGCAAATTTCTTCTTCCATCTTAGAACAATTAATTTTCTATATCTTTAGAGACAAATAACTGAACTAACTATTTACTTTCAGCTGCAACCATTAGTTGCTTCTGAGAAGAATTTAGCGATATGTTTTCGCAAAAAATATCATTAAGAGAAATTATATTGGAACTCTTCGAGTGATTCTCTTAAATCTTCTTCTCAAAGAAAATTAAAAAATGATAAGAAAATTCGAACAAAGTATAGTAATGGTTCACCTATTCTCTATCAGTGTCACATATGTCCAACGTCTCGATTTTCTTACTTGAGTCCGATGTCACAAATGTAACCACACTGTTTTCGGAGCTCGCCACCTAGCGGCGTTGGAGGAAACGGCCAGTCCATGTTCAGAAGTTGACGATTAAACATGGTGTTCTTCCCCGATGATTGTATATTTTATATGTCCTGAAGTGTTTTGTCTTTAATTGTTTGTCCCTGTATGTTGTGTCTTTTGGTGTTTGATTAAAAGTATTTAAATGAATCAAGCCCTTTTCTTTGAACGTCTACTGTTATCCCTAGCAGGAATTATATTATGGCGCCCAAACGATTACACAAATATGTAATTGGTGTTTATTAGTTTATGATAAGTGTTTGTACCAAATCTTGCCACACGCAGATAGGTTGCGTTATAAAAGAATACATTTTTTTCTAATTTTCATATGAAAAATCTTTTCGTAATAAAGAGGATTAAAAAAACAAATAGAATTAGACCAAACAACGACGGACAGCCACTTTGAAATATATAAATCTGAAATATATAAATGAACTACAGGCCTACCAATTGTAATTGGGTTATATATAAGTAAATAACATCCATTTCTTTGAAAAATTACTCGATTTTATTTTTCTGTCCATTTAATTCCTATACTTGACAGATGTTATTATATGTAGATAATAATTAATCTGGGATGTGGTGGAGAATTTTCTGAGAGGCCCTGGTAAGGAATGGTTTATCCATAAACAACTCATTCCCTCCAGCCGTAGCACGCGGATAAAACATGAATGTTTCTGCCCCCTCTACAATTATCGGGCACTGTGGCCCCCTCATTATAGCCCTTATTACGAACGGCACATGCAACGACCCCTCAGACAGAGGTACGACTCGTCATCGGTAGGGGTATCTCGACCCACTCCTAGGGGCCACTCGACCACAGCGAATGTGTTAAATTAAAGCTAGTATCTTGAACGGCTGGAGGGGTAATATCTCGATATGTTTGATATATTTGAATTTTATTCAAATAATAACTCCATAAATTAGGTATTAGATTCAAGATGGTTAACGGTTGGCAAATGAGTTCTTAATTTGGCAACAGCATAAAACAGTGTCTCGAGTCTTACCTCCCATGCATCCACTTCGCCTAGTTATATCACTCGTTCCATCTTTAACACAGTTACAGTTATTTGTGTTGTACAGTTATTAGTGATGGCTATGAAATGATTTGGCGTGCAATGACGTACTTGGTGTTTACGATACACGATTTCTACCTTAAGATTATCGAATTAGAGATGCAATACTACTCACTTGAGAAGTCCGAAGAAGAACAGGTTCTTGAGATACAAACGAAGAAATTATACTTGTTTGTAGTACAGGTGATACGCTCTTTGAAAACCGAAAAAAGTTAGATTTTTATCAATAGGTGGCGCTGCGCCAATGTCTGGGGTTATTTTTTTTTTGAAGATAGTTTTTTAATACTGAAGCAAAATTGAATAGTTCGCTCCTAATATACATTTATGAAAGTAACATCTTTTAAGGTTCCAAATACTGATTTTATGCAAAGAAGTCGCCGATCTCAGAGTACTTCTTGTTTCCATAGAGAGCATCCGTTAGTAAATATTGGTTTCGTATGGAGACATAGAACGGGTTTGAGGACTTCTGAATAAGCGAACTTTAATTGTAACAACCTTCTTTACTAGAAGATTTGTTCCCGCCTAAGACGGGCTTTCAGCTTGCCAACAATATCTCATATTTGAAAGTCACAGATTTACAAACGAAAGTTGCTGAAGAAAATCTCATGTAGATTGGTAGAGTGCATAAGAAATAAAAAAGCATGAAAAACAGAACTGATGAATTAACAGACACCAACAATTACTTTCGTTTGGTCAGAGTAAAAATAATACAAAATCCACTAACAGAAAAAAATGCATTACCATAATACAAAATAAAAAAAGTGATGAATTAATGAATTCAAATCTTTAGTTAAAAGGAGCCTTTTTCAGTGTAAGAACGGTCAAATCAAAACTAATCACTAAATCTTTATAACATTTAAGACAACAACTTTCCTCTTAAATATTTAGTTCAAAAGTTAAAAAAGTGAAAGGAAGAAAATATCGGATGCACTATTGGAATAGAGAGAGACATCAAAATACTTTATCTTTCAAAGATTAGGGAAATTCGCTTCCCCTCTCAAAAACCGTAATGACATCTTGCATTCTCCGAATTCTAAGAAACTCATCCCCTGTTCCCCAAACTCTTCTGGGGGGAACGAAGACAGCGCTGCGGGTGTGAAATCAATCACACTGCGTCTAGTCTGAATTTCTTTTGGCACGTAGCCACGCCCACATTCCTGAGCATTAGTTCCACTTTAATCTACACTAGTAGAGATTAGAGTATTTGCATATATACACAGCATTGCTCTAGATGAAATATTTTCAATTCCAATTACTTACAACTTTCTAAGCATAATATAACGATTTTCCGCTACAAAGTGTTTTGTCATTGTCGTTTGCTCTCTCCTTTGTCGGTTCACCCTGCTTCACAGAGAGTTAATAATGATTTGCAACTTTCAAAACATTTACGCACAATGCTTACATGCATTTTCGTAAAAGTTATATGTAAGTATATTATGAAAGATATAAAGGCTTCCTTAAAAAATATCAAAATTTTTTTTGCAAGATGCAGAGATTTCAAGCAAACTGTACGAAACTTTCAGAAAACGTGATAATACTTTTGCAAGGCATTATATAAAAATGTGAAGTAAATACTTCGAAGAGATATGAGTGATTAAATAAATATTTATTGCGCATTTGCGAAACATAGCATAATTTTTCTTTTATAATTTAGAGGCCAGATATATAGGGCAGCTTATATAAAAATTTCAGTCGAATATCATTAAGATTTTGAAAGTTATAGGCATGGTTGCGAATAGAATTTCTGTTGCTCTCTTAGAAAGACAATGTTAGATGTCTTTTTCCCAAATTGCTGTTTTTCAAACTTGGAATAATTTTATTGAATTTCATAAGGATTGAATATGCTATAAATTAAATACACAATTAAATTCCTGTTCAACGATTACTATTCAAAGATTCAAGTTAAAAAAACAGTTGCAAAAAACATTACTAATTTGTTTCTCTTTGAGAGCGAAATAAATTCTTCTCGCAGCAATGCCTATGTTCTTCTCAATCTTAATGGTAATTGACAGAAAATTTAGTTGATGCTACCCTATATATCTGGCATCCAAATTATAAATGAAAAATTATGCTATGCTTCGCACATGCGAAGTTAAAAAATTATCAACTACAAATATTCATATCTCTTCGAATACACAAAGTATTTACTTACTATTTAATACTATGCTATGCCTACGTAATGTTATGTTTTCGGAAAGTGTTGTAGAGTTTGTTTGAAAACTCTGCATGGTATAAGTAAAAATCTAACGGGGAATATTTTAATTTCTTAAGAAAACCTTTACATTTTCCTGAATATACATAAAACTTTTACGAAACTGCATGTAGGCAATGTGTGTAGCAAACAACACCTGTGGTGAAAGGTACAAATTATTTATGAGCTTTGTATAAAGCACGGGGAGCCGAAATTCTCTTCATCTTCATCAATTTCTGGTCGGTCCACTAAATACCCTCGTGACGGAATCTTCAATGTAAAATGTGAGTTCAAACCTTTCATCATATAATCAAAGTTCGAGTATGTTATCTCTAGCCATTCCGGAGAAATTCGAAAAAATGCATAAATATGAAAGTGTCCGGATACTTTTGATCACAGTGCGTACTTTGGAGGGGGAGAATGTGCACATGGAACCTTTCAGTTTTTTTAAAAATTTTACCTGATTAAAAATTAAGCGAAATTTTGGCGTCATTCTTTGATAACTTCCAAATTATAATAGCAAAAAATGACTTTTACAATGTATGAAAATTCAAGGAATAATGTTTTGTATGATGCCAATCTCATTTCCTTAAAATGTTTTCAAATAATTTTTTTCTAATTTTAATAGATATTTTAATAAATATTTAAAAATATTTTTAATTTCATAATGGGCATTTTCATTGTTACTACAAATATTTTATCCTGGTAATTATTTGATTGTTCAATTATTTTATAAATCTTGGATTTAATTTTAACTTTAGTGGAGGTTATAATTATAGATACAGTTTAACTTCAAAAGTAAGCAAATTATATATATTTTTTTATAATTTGTAAAATTCTAAACACTGCTGCGCTTTCTAAAAATTATATGTAAAAAATTATTTTTATTTCTTTAATTACATGTATAAAAGCATGTAAACGACCTTTAAGTTGGAAGTTTTTATTTTTTTATTGTACCACAATAAATTTTTATCAATCAGCAAATAAAAATTCTTTAAGATAGTACAAAACTTGTGAAATATATTCGGCTTTGTACCATAAAAATTCGTAGCTGAATGATTTTATTTGTTATTCTTTTATCTTTTATACAGGGCGCTTCAAAAATATCTGGCAAAAATGAAAGGACAGGTCAGGCTTACAGAAACAAGTAACTATCTCAATAGAACATGGGGTCGGAAATGCAGAGGGGATTCGCCACAGGAGGCTCATTTTCAGTGAATTTAGTACAAGAAAAGGATACACCAGATGAAATGCACGACATAGATTGAATGAAATACAAATTTACAATAGCAGAACAACCCAGTTTCATGAATAATAACATGCGAAGTCCTTTGAACAATAGAGACAGATGGCACTTCTGAAAAATCAAACGTCCATTACTTCTCGATTGAAAAAGAGATCTACATATGGAAATGCATGGGAGGAAAGATGAAAAAAACATAATTTTTTGCGCTGACACACCAAAATAAAACTCAAAAATATGTAATGAAAAGTGGAATAAGAAACCCACGCAATGAAATCGCAAAAAATAAATGAAGAATAAAGATTTATCGGAATAAAAATTTGAATGAGGCAAAAAATTAAAACAGAAAAAATGAAAGCCTAAAGGTTTTAATACAGGCATATTCGCAGTATTATATATTATTTCTAATTAAAAATAGAGCCCCCAATTTTTTTTAACCACAGCTCATTATTCTTGCCAAAATTGTGCTGGTTCAATGGTATTTATATTGTTTGCAATTACAGTTGCTTTAAGGACTGGAGATCATTTCGGGAGAAAAGAGCTAAAGGAAGGAAACATTCTTTAATAAGAAATGCAGTAAACACTAGATTTAAAAAAATAATTGAGGGGAAAGTGTGACCGCAAAATTATGCTCTGAATACGGATGTAAAATAGTTAAAGTACACTCCATATTAGTTTTAGGAAACATGCTACAACTGCATAGTAAAAGAATGAAAAAAAGCTTACTGTATGTATGATTTCAAATTTGTGATGCAGTTCGATATTTAATTTATTGTAAATTCATTTATTTTTGCAATTATTCAAATTTCTTTTCATATTACTGGCGGGAATTAAAGCTTGCGTTTAAGAATTGCTACAATTTATGTATTGTCCATATCCAGATAACAGTACGAAAGAGTAGCAGATATAGTCAGTCCCCCAAAATTTTTATTCAACGAAATATTCAGCAATGTATGGTTTTGAATACCGTATCACATTTCTATTTAAGTCGGTATTTGTAATTTTTTTACTTCTTTAAAATAACGGCCAAATTATATTTACTTGAAAGAAAAAGTAATAAATACACGCAACCACTTTTCATTTTAGAGCAGGAGGCATAAGATTAATTGCATATCAAGTTTAAAATATCTGCACTTGGTTGTTGACGAAGTCTAACGGAGAGGAACCGAAGACGCGTAGAAAATCGAACAATTTCATTCATCTGTGACGATCTGTAAGTACAGTTTTGCTGACACTGATAAATTAGTCTATATTTGCAATTACCAGCCCGAATTTAAAATTAATCCAAGCTTTAAAATATAGAGACAAGTTAATTCACAAAAGTAATTACCCCGAGAAAAAGAATTAAATATGAAACTACTCCGATTTAAAATAGTGGTAATTATTTTGTAAAATTGTAAATTGTATTGTTTAAATATTTGGTTTTATTTATTTCGTAAATTGCATTAACTACATTTGGAACGTGATTGCAGATGTGTATGATTATTTCCAAAATCCATTCAAGCAAAACTTACTAAATTATTTCGTAAGAAAATTGTCAGTGTTTCAAATCAGCTACATAGCAGCGTTTAATTAAAGAATATCTGCGCTCATTTTATTTGCAGTATTTTCATGCACTATGTGCAAACCCGACCTAAAACGAAAGATGTGCTTCTGAAATAAGATGACTTCAAGAAGCAGGGAAAATCATCGTAATTACCTGAAAAATATTTTCAGGAATGTAGTAGAAAATTCCGAAATATGGATTTACCCACTGTCCTCTGTGATTTAACGAACGGGCAACAGACTAGATGGCGCTGAAACCAGTTCAGTTTTCTAACCTTGTCGGAGCGGAAGAAACCGACAAATTTACCATATACTTATAACGGCGTTTAATTTTGGTATCGGCAAAGTAAATAGAGAACTCATGAGGAGTTTAAACTGGAAAACCTCTTGCTTTAATTGCTTAAATAAACAGTTTACACATAAATAGTGTATTTCTCCCCGAAGCCAGCGATGCAAACCTGTAAAAGGCAAAGTCATTGAAATCGCAAAAGCCATATAACAAAATATCAAACTGGAGAAATCAGAAATGTGGCTATCGATATCGAAACTTCAGTTTCATAATTTTCTAAATGTGTGTGTTATCTAGATGCTTCAAGGGAAGGAAAAAATGTTCATAGAAAAGGCTCATGTCTATATTCATATTTGAATTGTCTGACTACTTGAAATTATTTTCCTTTTCCGGCTATAAAACATGAAACTTTGCATCATCTTATAAAGTGGCATTCTGTGTCTATTCCTGTTAAAATTTATTAGCGTTGTTAATTAAAAGTTTTAATCATCACGTTTAATAAATTATTTCTAGCACTCAAAATTATTTTGAAATCAAAAGTATAAATGCAAAATACTACAAACTATTCCAAAAAATCATACGTCATTAACTATATTTTTCTCATGATATGAAGGTTTTAACTTCTCTCACAAAATTCTGTGCTGTCGTTGGAATTTTCGGAGTTAATGCCACTATAAACTCGTAGACGACTCTACGAAAAAATTTTTAGACATAGAATCTTCTAGTGGTTGTTATTTCCTGAAAATTGGCACCTTTTCTTTTAATATCAAGTGAATGGCGCTGGGTGGATTATTATTCTTTCCTAGACTCCATATTCCTGTGACCATTGCTGTCAACAGTCACGCACAGTGGATACTACATGCCAAGTCTTTCTTCAATATACAGTCGACGCTCGTTCTTACGAACTCATAGGGAACGCTCAAATAGTTCGTAAAATCGAAAGTTCGTAAAATAGAAAAACGCCAAAAATGATATGAACCCAGATAGCACGTAAGTTTGCAGCAAGTTTGATTTTGACTTGATATTACCTTGTCATTGAAAATTTGACGCGTCAAGCTTGAAGCGAACTTCTGGCAAGTTCGCCGTAACAACTAGCGCCACCCTCGCTTGCAAAACGCGTTTGCCACAAGTTCGCCGTGACAAATAGCGCCACCTCCTTGCAATGCAAGCTTGCTGCAAGTTTGCAAAACAAGTTTGATGCAAAGATAGCACAAAGAGATAATTATCTTTTTCTCTGTTTAAAGAAAACATCCGATTTTTAATAGCATCTCCTAGACCGACCTTCTTTTCATTAATTCAATAAATCAATGATAATTTGTAAAAAAACTAACTTTTCATAAAAAATAATTTGAAACATTTTCCATCTTTTTACTAAATACAGCACTCGCATTTTAAAGAAAAATATATCGCCTTTTTCTGAATATTGAAATTTTAACGTTTATAAACAAAATTAAACCGAAAAAACAGTCAATGTTTGTTGAAAAATAAACTTATAGATTTTGTCCCATTTTAAATTAATTACTTTTGAACTCTAATTTCATAATTTATTCTACTAGCAAAACATAATTATTAGCGAAAATCGCTCTCTCTTTGACTTCAAATCATGTTCTCAATTCAAAAAATTAATGAAATCAAGAAAACAGTTTAAAATAAATCGTATACGAATCGAATTGAACGATGTATTACCGAAATCTATCTACTCCTCTCAGAGTTTAACTGGTCGAATGGTTAGCGCGTCAGCTTTCGAACCGGTAGGTCGCGAGTTGTAATCCGGGTTGTGTTCGTACTCTGTTTTTGCTATAATTTGCAATGAGTTTGACGCGGCAAGCTTGCTGCAAGTTCGTCTCATGGTGACTTCGAAGCTTGCGTTAACTTGTTTCAAGCTTGCACTCTTGTCATGTCAAATTTGTTGCAAGCTTGCTGCAAACTAAAATTGCTATCTGCTTACATTATTTATGTCTATTTTTATCAAACTGCCTCCTCATCATAGATGAAGCAGTATTTCAAGATTATTTACTACTTTTATGAAATAAAGTTATACATGTATTTTTTAAATATACAAGAAATAAATGCAAATTTATGCGCAAAAAATAATTTTATTACACAGAAAAATACGTCATCATGCTTTGAAAACATAGACTGTATTACTTAGATGAAAATACATAGATAAAAAATTAGGAATGGAAATAATCACTTATGTTTTTTTGTTTTAAAATCACATTTTGGAAAATACATGTTTCAGTATTATCCATGCTTGAAATCCTTTCACATTTATTGTTCCCTTCAAAAATGTTCCTTAGTCCTGACAACCATTCAGCTGCTTGTTTGGCACTCGGTCGTTGGGTTATTTCATTTTCTTCTTGTTCAAAATCTGAAAGTTCTTTCTTCTCATTGATTATGTCAGCAATAATTTGTTCATTTGATATAATTGACGTTGGCACTGCGTTCCGGTATTTTTTTAAAAAAATTGCAGAAGTATGAAAATCGAGTTCGTAAAAAAGAGATTTTCATAATTTGTAGTTCGTAAATGCGAGCGAAAAATTACATTAAGTATTCAAGTGCAGAGAGAAATAGCGATTTTTTTGTGGCATTTTCAGGGTAATTCATTGATACATTAGGGCCGTGGACTGCAAGCAAAATAAGTATTTTTTTTTACTCTAGAACATTTTTCTTAGAATTTGTTTTCATGTTTTTAAATTCGCTTGCAGGTTGGTGTGGTTCATTATGTTAGTAAGCTGATTCATTAAGTCATCAACAGCCCTAGCAATCTTTGAACTAAATTATTTGTGCAAAACTATAGTCCAGCTCTCACATTTACGTTTAAAATGACGAAATTTCTAAATTTTCAATTGGCAACACCTTCTTTTTTTAAGGAAAATTGATTCTCACGACATAATAATAAAAAGTGAGTTGGAACGTAAAGTTTTGTAACATTTTAAAATTTTATTTAAAATTACTTTAATATTTATTTTTCTTTTATTTGTAAAGTGCGGAAACAACTCCGCTGCAGATGAATCGCGATAAAATGATATTTCAGTTTGTTGTAGTATATATAACTTAAGACCTGCTTATATATAGATTAAATTAAAATCAATAAAAAAACTAATTTTGGATGTTGGGGATGGACAAGAAAGGCCCTTCAGCCTGCATGTCCCAAGAGCCCCTACAAGGCTCAACCTGGGCCAACTCATAACGAATATTTATTACAAAATGCCATTTAACTTGACTTGATTCCTTTTCGTAAAGATAGAAATTTATAATGGATTTTTCAGTCACTTCCTGAACTGCTTAAGATTTGAAACTTTGTATATTTGTGTGTTCTCGATGAGAACACACTATTTTAAAAATTTAGATCTTAAGTATGAAGTAAGTTATTAATTTATTTTAAAATATTCCAAACGTCTAGCGATATCCTGTGGTGAATCTGACGAAAACGAATTGCAAGATTCCATAATCTATATAAACTTAAATTAATTATCAAAACCAAACGATCAGTCCCTCAGCCCCTACCATTCGACAGATTTCGATTATTTTTTGTATGAAATCTAATTATCCCTAGATATGTCATCACTCTGGAAACTGCTTTAATCTCTTTATTTGCATGCAAAGAGAATTATTTGAAGTTTGCTCCAATTTTCAGATGAAGCTTCAGGTGTGTGTGTGTGTGGGGGGGGGGGTGAAATCCCCCAAAGTTTCGGCCATATTTCCATTTTTCGACAATAATGCACAAACAACACATTTCTCAAAACTTTCGAGAATACAAAAGTTAAACTGCAGAAATTTTTGAGTCGAATGGTACATCATTTTTTAAATTAAGTAAATTATTTAAGACACAGTGCGAGTTCAAAAAATGTCAATTTTAAGCATTTTTTGCACAAGAATACGAAGAAAGAATTTACGACAGAAGAATATGACAGTATGAAATCACCTTGAAACTCCGGTAAACCCATTTAATCCTTAAGAGAGTGGTCGCATGAATGAATAGCAATGACCTTCCGACTCTTTTGTCTCAGAATGTGAGAACAGGGTATGAAAAATCACGTTTGTCGTATAATTTGCGCAGGAACTCGCGATGAAAGGTTAACTATAGATTTGTTAAGAAGATAGATTAGACGTTAGATTTCCTTTCCAACTTTTCAGCCAAAGTAAAACTTAGTTCATTTTATATTATATGAGATAAAAAGGAACGCGATGCTGATGAAATTGGATCAAATCTTGCAAGTAATTCTATGAGACCTAAAAAATTACTATTGCGAGATTTATATAAATCACCACTGCTTTTATTGAACGCGAAATTATGCTCTGATAAATATAATATTGCAGCCACTATCCGTCCGTTCACAAATCCATTTTAAACGGTGTGTTTCGTTTTCAACTATTTTTTTAATGTTCTCTATCAATAGCGTTCTTCAGTTTGAAATTCATTTCCTGTTGTAACAATTTATGCATAGCTTGTACTTATATTCTTATCTTTCGTGACTCTGTAATAGCGAACTTGAACGTAACCGAACCGTTAAGTCAAGCGTGACTATATACAGATGTATGTATATTAGGACTTAAGACAAAGAAAGCATTTTCATTTCGAGAAATCAGTCGTCGGCGCAAGGCCCAGTGCACATGCATCGTTCGCGTCGCACTCCGGCCGGCTCTGATAGCTTTCATTGCTTTGTTATTTACAATTACTTCGATTCCTTCCTTTTTCAGATGAGAAACAAATAATATTTCTCATTCATTTTCTCGAATGCAAAGAGAAAGTTTTGTTAATTCAAAAAAGAAATTCTATTTGAATATTTTGAAGGACTTTCTTGTTTAGATCTAATGTGTTCCAAAACCTGTTTTTGTGATATTATTATGTGTCTCTTGGTGTGGAAGTGAACAAGATAACCATAATGAACAATGAGATTTATTGATAAAATTTGACAATTCCATCACAATTGCAGATCTCTGCCAAATTTCGCCAAAATATGTCAGCGGGAAAGGACATTTCTGCTAAGCACAAATTTGATTTCCTTCACTAGACTTTGAATCATGAAAATTAGCCATACATTTATGAAGATTTGTGTAACATGTTCATTTGCATTGAAGTTGAGTTAAAAATTTATAAACAGTTTGTACGCTACTGACGAGTTTTCTGTTTTGTTTCTTGTGATTTTACCGACCGATTCTGCTATCCCTCCGATTTAAGAACTAGCCAAGTTCATTTAGATGCTGTATCCAGCGCCTATTTTGAGCCAGTTCTTTTTTCAGTTTATGACGTGTTGGATTCTTTGTTATTTGAGTTTATATAATTCTTTGTATTGAACCTTCTAATGGATGCATTCTCTATATCAACACGAAAATTCCCGTGTATTTCCTAGTTTGGGAGCTACAGTAATAAGCATTTAATATTTCAATTTTATAATTTATCAAATTTAATATTTTAAAGTATCTTTAAAGCATAACACTTTAAAGCTCTACTTTAAACAGGAAATAACATCTTCAAACAACGAAATGAAATTTTAAAAATTCTCAATGACAAAACTTTATATTGGAAGTCTGTCAGTATAGCGGAATGAACATGGTTTGTAAAACGTTTCAAAAACATTTAAACCGACGTTTTCATCTCTTCTTTCATTTAAGAATATTGCAAACAGCTCCATTCCGTGTTGATGGCGAGTTTTTCAACTTTTTTTTGGAAAAAACACTCCATGACTTCCTGCAAACTATTGCCAAGTTTGATAACAATTTGTCCACTAGTATTCCATTTATGACCATTTTAAAGTGGATCTTTCATTTTAAAGACATTATAATTTAGTATTATTTTATATTACTGGCGTGAATTTTATTTTTTGCTCGAACTTCTCATCTATGTACAGTATTAAATATCGTGTCACATTTCTATTTATATCTTTTTCAATCTTCTATTTCTTTAAAAAAATAAAGCCTAAATTATATTTACAAGCAACATGAAACAAAGTAATCATTCAACCCAACATCTTTTCATTTTTGTTTTGAGAGCAGGACACACATAATAGATTCATCGCACTCAATGTTAAAGAAAAATCTCCATTTAGTTAATGGTGACGTTTAATGGAGATTAATCCAAAGACAGTAAAAAACATGATTCACTTGAAGTGGCGTTAGTACAGTTCTGCTCATACCACGGATAATACTGTAAAGTTAAGTCTTCAACTATATTTCTATTTACCAGCGTAAGGGGTACGCGTACGATAGGTTGGCTATCTCTGATCTACGTCATCGCGTTTTGGAGTTATTGTGTTCACAAGCATGCGAATATGCAGACCAGCAGACAGTCAATCCTTCGACGGTTTTCTTTCAAACTTTGATACATATCTACAATTCTGATGATAAACTGTGTTCAAATTTTCATCCATCTAACTTTTTAAATCTAATGGTCGAATTTTTTACCTATTACAATACTCTTTCTTCGTATACTAGTAAGTTAAAAATGCATATCCAGGGTATTGAAGACTTGCTTCAGGGCCGTCTTTACTTTTTCATTGGTATAAATGCGCATCCCTTCTTATACCTGATGTGTTCATCTCCAGACGTCTGTTGTCGACAATCTGTATCTCGCTGTGCCCGTGATATGGTTACATTCCTTACCAGTGGCGGTTCGTCACCTCAGAAACCACCTGTGCTGCAAAAAAATATTTCTTAAGAGGATACAATCGTAGTATAAATTGGAAAAATAGAGTTTTACCTCTGAAAAGTCCAAATTTTAAAATTTTTAACCGTAACTATCTGGATTGCATTTTCGAAAATTATCAATGATTTTTTTATTTTTTTATCACTGACTTTTTACAGAAGAGTTTCCGTCGGTGCAGCGTATAAGTGAAACCAAAATCAAATAATAGCGAGTGGCTAAAAACAAATCACGAGAAGGATTGATAGCCTTAGGTGGAAGGGAGAAAAAAAAATCAGCGTCACACATTTGGCCTTACGCCAAACCTGGGCTGCTGTTAGAGTAGCCGAGCTAGTCCCAAACTCAATTTATGATAACTTAAGTTTGTGCGTCCCGAAGATTCGCTTAGCTTTTGTCCAGCGAAAGATCTGTTCGGTGAGATCCTATTTATTGATTAATTTCTTTCTTCGCTCCCCGTTTTCAATATATTTTTTTTCATTTTCGTTCTGCTTCAGACTTTAAATGTTAAATAAATATCTGAACAAGATTAAAAAACGAAAATATAAGGTTTTAATATTATTTCATGAGGTGCTACAACTCTGAGCTTTAATGAACGAGCCGTCATTGCCCCATACCGAACTTTCGGCACCATTTACATCAATGTTCGCCCTTCCGTGAGCACTATATCGATTTTAGCCCTCGGGACTTTCACGTTTATCATGCGAGTATCAATTACCTCCATTGAGATCATTGATAAAGAAACTAGTTTTGTCAAGAGTAACAAAGAGGTTCAACCCTCACTTAGCTAAATGATGTCAAATTACTTTCAGTTTAGAGTAGAGGTTGACTGCGAATGATACTCGCACCTCTGAGAGTGGGTGGATAAGCAGTTTGGAAAGCGGGAAACACAAAACATAAGAATTAAAATGAAAAGAGTTATATAATTTTGTCTCCCCAAGTCAGTTGAAAAAGCAAAAGCTATACAATTCCGAAAGACTTCTGGGCAGCAAAAAGAGAAAAGTACTCAGAGCTCTATGTTCAAGCAATAAAATATTCAATAACTTTCACTAATGCAGATCTTATTGAAAGAACACGGTGCTCTTATGCATATATTAAAAACAAATCTCGCATAATATTGAAGCATTTTCCAAACATGAGATTATATCAGTATTCACTTGAATGTAATTTTATAAAACTCATTTTCATGGAAGAAGCTTAAAAATTGCCTTCCATTTGAATAATTGATTATCACCAGATATTTTCACATTTCAACGCAAACTAATAGAAAATTAGCTGCTTACTGTTTTTATTTCTTAGGACTAGAAACTAACACAATTATTAAATATAGAACAAAATTCAAAATAAAAAAAATTCTACAATTATTATTGAGCTCATTCGAGTCGTTTGACTCCTAGCAAAACTAAACCCTTAAAATTATGGACAAAAACTTTCTTCGCGTTCAGATGACAAGGGAGCGGGGCATGATATTGGGACAAAAAAACAATTAATCAAGACGTACAAGAAAAATTAAAGGTTGGAAAACTCTGGTTAATAGCATAATTTCTTCTTTGCTTGTAAACTTTGATGCAAGGTGAACTCTCTTGTTTTAAATCCGAAACTGCAAATAATTAAATGCGGCGAACTCCCCCTTCTGAAAAAAGCTATTATTAGGATATCTAGAACACAGTATGGATCGACATCAGAGGTTAAACTCCGGAGTGTGATAAACGATCGCAGCGCCTCCACCCTGACATGAGATCTGGAATATTAGTTGCAGCCTTCTCAGAAAGGAATTATTACCATAACATAGTACAATTAGTGTTCGCGACTGTTTTGTAATGCTGTGTAATGACACATATAAGTTTATCCATTACATTAGAACCGAATAATCCCAAATTTCTTCCACTATCATGCTAAAATCTCAGATAAAGCGTAAATAGCCCTCGTGTTGCTTCAAAACGAGACGTTAATCTAACCTAACATACCCTAACATCAGATAAAGGAGCTGATTAATGAGCGTATACCTGAAATCGTTCGTTCACTTTTGCTGTGCAAATGCTGTTACACTTTCAAATGTACATCATGTGGAATAATAATGCTGACTGACACATTATTCCTTAAAACTACTGTATTGTAAGGTATTATTGTGTTTAATTAAATTAAATTAAATTTAATGTACTTATGCAATGTAATTAATAATGTAATGTGATTTATGTAATGAATTATATGTAATGAATTTAAGTAATCAATTATATGAAATGTAATTTATTTAATGTAAAATAATGAAATTTATTTAATTTAATGTATTTATTTAAAAATTATTGTATTATAAGGTATTCGTGTATTTAGGTAGATTATCTTATTCCTGTGTCCTATCACTCTCCAATAAATCTTCCAGACAATGTAAAGACACCTGTGAAAGAAATTTCTTCAAGTGTGAAAATGTTGAGGCAGTTGGAAAACAATTTTTCCCTACATGATTTTACGGATTTTATTAAAATTTATGTCTTTAGAAATCGTGACTTAAAATTTTGAATTTCTTAACCTTGGACTTTAATTTCTACGTTTTAGATTTTAAACTAAGCATTCCGCTCAGGGTCTGCTTTTAGCCGATTGTGTCGATAGCTCCCAATAGAGCCCCGTGCCATAATTCTAACTACTTTCGGCGCAGTTCAGTGGCGCAACTAGTGTGGGGCAAGAAAGGAACATGCCCTGGAGACATTACAAGAAGGCCCAAAATTGCGTTTAAGAATTTATAATAGCGATACTTTTATTTCCTTTCCTCCCTCGTATACTAAATATAAGAAGAAAAAAAAGTTCAATAGCGAACTTAAAGATTTAAATGAATCGCAACGTTTTAGATCGTCTTTAGATTTGAAAAAAACAAAATTTTTGGAATTATGATTGTCTTTGATCGCGACAACTCAAAATCGAGCTAGACAGATGGAATTTATTTCGGAGTCATAACACCAAAATTGCAGATTTCTATCGAATTTTGGACAAAATCCAAACGTTTGTCTGTCGGTGTTTCCGTGAGCAGGTGGATATGAATACTCAGAAACGAAACAAGCTAGACAATGAAATTTGGTGTATGAATCTGCAACCAAAATTGAAACTGTTCTTCTGTATCAAATTTGGTTTGAATCAGAAGAAGGGAAGACATCCAAAACGCGTATTCGGTTTGATTGTCTTTCCGCAACTCTTAAGGGCGACCTGATTCTTGTTTTGAAAGTGGAGTATTTGTGAATGAAACCGAAAATTTTATCTAAATCTTCCGGAAAGTGAGATCTCAATTTAAACTTTGGCTATTTTAGAATATAAATAAAACGTTAACGCCCTTAAAACATTTTCCACTTGATGTAAGTTTTTTTTTATTTAGATGCATGAACTGATATTTTTTGAATTTAAATACACCACTGAAAATTTAAAGTATTCGTAGTTTAGTTTTTTACCCGCTTCAACTTAAGAAAATATTTTTAATTATAAGTTTAGAATTGAAAAAGAGCCAGAAAAACAGTTTGTTTTTCGGAAAACTTTTAAAAAATCAAGCACAAGTAAGGTGCATATTTGAAGAATGCTGCATTACATAAAGACATTTAGACAGATTCTTTCCTATTTAGGGCAATCGTATTATAATACCGAAAAGAAAATGATATTTATCTGAATGACTTTATAAGAAATGAGGAAGGAATATAAAACATGGCAACCGTTAAAGCAAATAAAGGATGCAAAAGAAAAGATAAAAAGAAAATCCACCGCAAAACACACAATTTTGCGTTTCTATCCGAATTCTCAGTATACTTATTCATGTAGGTAACGGAGACAGTTTTCCGGTGTTCCGCTGCTGAATGAATGAGAACTCGGATCACTCGCTCTCAAACTCCAATCACACATTCAATATCATCGCAATATGAACGCCAAATTCATTCTCAGCTAAAATATCGATATGTATGTCGATTTTTCTTATTCTGAAACCCTCAACAATATACCCGATGTGATCGCGATATGAACTAGATTGCCAAATCTTATACTCCATCCAGATTTCCGAACAGAAATTATGTTTGCTTGCTTGAAGCTATAATGGATTCTTTTTCTTTTTGGGTTTCCCTTTATTTATTTTTTCTGTGTAATTTCCCTTGGATTCTTCGCACATGCATTGAAAGTAATTCAGTTTATTATTTAGTTTTTCTTTTACAGCACGGGTTTCAATAGAATTTAAGCTCATAACTGTTGGCGTTTATTTCGATTCAACGGAATGAACTGTTAAATATTGAAGCCAAATGCAACTGACTCTGAAAATGTTCACGAAATCATTTATACGGATCTTTATTTTAACACCAAATCTGGAGCCAAAGTTTCCTTGTGCTAGTCCATCAATAATAACCTGTGTTAGCTTATATTAGCCATAATGAATGTTTCCCGAAAGTGATGTTTTTTCTGTTCTTTGTTTTCCTTTTACTTAATTATAACTTCGATTTTGGAATGCATTTAAACGAATTATATTTACTGTTTATCTTTTTGTTTCCTGTTTCTATAAACCATCCGAACATACAGAAAATAGTTGCTTTTATTTCGTCTTAAGGCGCAATTGGTTGCCTGATTAGATATACAAACAATTGCGGTAAAATTCGAGTTGCATATGTATATTATATTAACAATTCAAATATTGAAAATAAATAAAACTTCTGTTCGTTCAAGTAATGAATTAATATTTAATGATTTTAGACTTTGAATTCGGGATTAATTTGAACCTACTTAATTTTGATTGTTAAAGGTATTAATATATAATTACATTATTATGTTTTTGCTCTTTTGTGACAGATAAAATTAACTGATGTTTAATAAATCAGCACTATTGAAGCTAAAATTTATAAAATCGCTCTATTATTTTAAGGAATTACGGAATTAAATATTGTGATAGATTGAGATTTGTCAACTTTTCCTAAACTAACTGCTAGTCCAGCATTGTATACTCCGATGAGAAGATCAATACCATTACATTTTATTAGACGGAAAAAAGCAAAAATTATGTTTATTGTATCAAATGAAAATTAAGCAAGATATAAACAGAAAACTCCTTTCATTTTGATTAGTCATTATGTTTGGAGGGGATTTATAAATCAAACAAATAAATAATAAAATCTGGATATAAAAAGAAATATCGATTTATCTTAGATGATATATAGCGATATTGAAATCTGGTCATCACCCAGACCTAAGATACGAAATAAAAACAGAAGTTAAAACCTGACTTGGAGTAAATGTATAAAGAGTGCATTATTTTCTTATCATAACTTTAAGAGTGGTAAAAGCACGTGAATGAAGGATTCGATGAAAAATAAAATGGCTTGAATTTAATTTTATAACGACCGAAAACTTTGGTGCCAATTGCGTTTAAAAATGAGTTTTTAAATGTTAATTCAAATCGGACAAAACATTGCAGGACAATAAAATTAACATCATTAAAAAAATAATTCTTTCCTCTTTAAGATGGCATAAAATTAATTTTCTTGCAATAATTATTTCAGAAGTTATTGACGAAGAACGTCTTAAAATAGTATAATTATTTTTATATAATTAAATAACTTCAGAATTGATTAATTCTGAAAGATGAAAATAGAAGGATGTACTTAGAAATGTTTCCAAGACTGTCGTATGTGAAATCCATCTCGCTACTATTTAGGAGTTGTTGTGACCAATATAATACATGAATTTTCTGCTTTATATTATAGATACGAAATGAGCATGCTACCATATAATTAACGCATTATATAGTAAATATAGTACAGTTATTTCTCTAGTGGTGCAGCACTTGGTTCTGAAGTTTAAATTTTCCGATTTATGATGAATGCGTCATGGTACGGGATGAACGATGTTATTCATAATGACCTCTAATTTGAGAGCATAGAAACGTTTATCCCGAAATTATCAAGAAAATTCCTTCAACAAACACATTATTAACCAAAATAACAAACTCATTATCCGAGAAACCTTCTTCACCCCCATAACGGCAAAATATATCCGTATCCAATCACAAAATAGGAATTGGGTCGCAAACTTCCGTAATAATTTTTGCTCTTCCTCACTAAGTCCTCGAGCTAGAAATTGTCTATTTTTACATAACAGTCCAAAAATATTGCATACAGTGCCAATCCGCATTAATGGTGAATTTTTGACTTTTTATGGGAAAAACCCCATGACTTCCTTCAAAATATTGCCAAATTTGATAACATTTTGTCCACTTCTTTTCCATTTATGACCATTTCAAAATAAGAATTTAATTTTAAAGACATTGTATTTTAGTATTGTTTTTTTTATATCTGGCGGGAAATAATTTTTTTCTTCAGTTTAAAAACAGTTTTTGCACAAGCTTTACAACTATGTGCAATTTTAAATATCGTGTTACATTTCTATTCATATCGTTGTTTGTCAATCTTCTGTTACTTAAAAAAATAAAAAGTCCAAATTATATTCTTATGCAACATCGAAAAAAGTAATTAGTCACCGAACAACTTTTCCATTTAGTTTTGAGAGCAAGACTCACATAGAAGATTTATCGCACACGAAGTTTAAAAAATCTGCATTTGGTTCATGGCGAAGTCTAGCGGAGAGTAACCCAAAGACACTTAAACAACTTTATTCGTTAGATGCGCCACTAGTGCAGCTCTGCTCTTTCCACGAATAATACTTTCAAGTTGGATTTAATTTATGTTTGTATTTACCAGCCCAAATAAAAGATTTTAGGCTTTAAATAATAGACCTATCGCCCATGCTCATCTTTGTTAGATTTCTTGAAATAAAAATTTTTATATAGAAAGAATTTTAATAAATAGTGGTAATTTTTGATTAAAAACTGCCACATGTTTGGCTTTATCCATGTAACATTTACATATGAATTATCTTAGAGAAATCGTTGCAGATGTGAATGATTCTGAGACAAATCTGTTCAAGCAGTACTTACTAAATTATTTCATAAGAAATTTTTCAGTCTTTCAAATGAAACTCATATCAAGTTAAGTCTAGAATTATTGCACTATCTAAATTTAAGAGATACAAGATGAAGCTGCAACATGGATATACTCTCTTAGGACTTCTGCCATTAATGCTTACAAAGAAGTTGGTTCAAATCAATGAGCAACGGAAACGTTCAGGAATATCAAAACGCTACTTTTTACGGCATATATTGTACGCGTGTCGTCTCAGGTTTAGAAAATACGAAATAACGAATTAGACTGACGAATTCCCTCCTTAACCTAAATGCGTGAGGCAAGTATTTAAGTATAAAATAGATCTGCTTAAATCCAAATAAATTGATTGTGCAAATCATTATGAAATAAAATTGTTTTTGGTTGAAAGAAAATAAACAAAAAGCTCTATGCAAACTGACAAGAAAAGAAATTTCGAGATGGTTTAAAATTAACAATATATAATCTTGTTTGTTAAGTTAAAAGAACTTAGTCATATAAAAGTTATTCGATTAGTGTAAGCTGCATTTTGTACTGGATCGTCTTCCGCTGATATTTTTAATACAGGCTCCTAATGCATTACTTTTCAAAGTACATAAAAACTGAAAATAAAAATATTCTAAACATTTGTCGACAAAACCAAGAAAATTGCTTTCTTTTAATTTGCAATTTAGAGGTCTTATTATTTACTACATTATGAATTAAGAATGTAATAAACTGTGTAAAGAAATTTAAATATTATTGTTTGATAATTCTAACATTCAGATTTACAGATAACCAGACGAAAGCCGAAAGGTCGAGTTAAAAAAGGACCTCGCTCTGTTGTGTCAATGAAACTGGATGTTGGAAAATTTATTTCATTTTTTATAGAAGAGTACAGAAGAGCTTTAATTGACGGCTGAGGACGAAGAAAATTTTATTAATCAGGCACCTCCTAATAACGGCTCTGTACATCAATTGATTCAGTTTTTCCAAAATTTAAGAAATTCAAAATAAAAATGTTGTTGAAAATTTAAGACCGAATCTTTTGTCACCAACAAGTTTGACACGGCAGGTGTGGAAGTTTGAAACAAGTTATGGCAAACGACGAATCACCTCTGGTCAAACTTACAGCAAGCTTGTCGCGTCAAACTCATCGCAAACTATAGCAAAGCTAGGGCACGCATACAAACTTTGGATTCGAACCCCTGAACACTCGCTTCCTAACCTGTGACCATAGCTTATTAGCCAGACAGACCTCGATTGCCGAAGATAGATTCCGCTAATTGGTTGCGCGTCTGCACGTTTTATTTTAAACTGTCTTCTTGGATTCATTAATTTTTAAAAATTTTGAATTGAGAATATGATTTGAAGTCAAAGACAGAGAGAGAGTTTTGCTAATAACTACGATTTGTTAGTGGAATAAATATGAAATTAGGGTTCAAAAGTAATTACTTTTAAAAATATGGGCACAAAGTAAGTTATTTTTTTCAACAAACATCAAGTTATTTTTATTTTTGTTTATGTCCGTTAAAATTTCGGCATTAAGAAAAAAGCGTTATATGTTTTCTTTAAAGTGCGAGTTCTATATTTAGAGAAAAGATGGAGAATTTTTCAAAAGTAAATTTTTTAATAAAAAGACCTAGTTAGTTTTTTAAAATTATAATTGATTTTTTGTATAAATAAAAAGAAGGACGGTCTATGAGATGCTATTTAAAACGGGATGTTTTTTAAAATAGAGACAAAGATCAAAACCAGATATATATAACTGTATCCAGGTCGTGGTGTGTAAGTGTGCAGTGTCAACTTTACAGTAAACTTGAATTGCAAGGAGAGTGATCAATTATATTCTCTGTTGCTTTGCAGAAAGTTCATTGCAAAGTCGTCGCGTCAAGTTTGTCCTGACAAGCGAATATTAAGAAATATCATACTTGCTGCAAGTGTGTATACGATTTGGGTTTAAATTTTGCTGTTATTTGACCTACAACGTCAGTGTACTTTCTTTTCAATTAACATAATTAAAACGAAATTTCAAATAATTATTCTTGAAATTCATAATTTGTGTTTTCAGGTTGGCATCCGGATTAGTGCGGCTCAATTTTTTTCGCTGTTGCCTGACTGACTCACAAGTCAACAGTCTCGGGAATCTTTGTATTGAAGTTTTTAGATACAATCGGAATGTTAAGATTTTGTTTTACAATTTTGTTCAGAATTACTTTTAAATTTGAGATTTAAATTTTTTGAAATGCGAAGTATTGAAACCAGTTCTCTTAAAAGAAACCCGCAACTAAATGTTTCCTTATTTCGATTTACCATGATATTTGTTTCTTAATATTTCCTTCCACAGCTGATGAATTAAAATTTTGAAAATAATTATCTGGATTTGGATGTTCGGGAAGGGACAGTTGCCAAAATTTGCTTTGCTTTTGGGTCACTGCCTGATTATTCGTGTACGCCACCACAATCCGAGATAAAAAAATAACATGTTTTGTCTTATATCATCAACAGCTTAAATGTGGAGATAAGAAACCTCTGTATAAGTAAGCAGGGTGTCGCTTTCCGTACATAGTTGTGTGGCTCTTAGGGCACTGCATTTCGTCCTATTGTTTAAAGGTTGGGATATTTTTCCAATGCGATTTATTTCATGAAGTTTCTGCTTTTGCAGTGTCCACATATTTACAGTTATATGTCTCGCCATTATTACAAAAAGACTTAAATGTTCTAATGGTACTATACTCACCATTAATACGTCAAGTAATTAAACCATTCAAACGGCCATCATCTTGAAAAGGATAAAAAAATTGAAAATCCATACATATTCGTTTATTTAATGGCTTTAATGAACATTCATGTCAAAGAACATCGAAGGACATGTTCAGTCGTGGCTGCGTAACAAACAAATTTACAGACTGAAACATATTTAACGGTCGAGTTGAAACCGAGACATTGCTTCGCTCGATCAATGACTAGTACTCTGTCGTTTTTGCTTCGAGTTGAGAAGTACTCATATAAATAACCGAGTACTTTCTGTTATTAGGCACCTTCTTTCCAATTCCAACATATCAAATGGCTTGACTGCCTTGTTATATTACTCAATGGTTAAAAACTTTTCAGTATGAATTAAGATTTTTATGCTTAGGCAATTAACAAAAAATAATAACTAGAGTTTAAGAAAATGTTTCAAGCTGAAGTAATAGCTTTGTGTCAGACTTATCTAAAAATGGAGTTTTAACTTTATACTTCACGACAAATGCTATGAGAGTTTTTCGTGGAACGTATAACTAGTGTAACTGATTACGTTTAATAATCCCACTCATAACATTTAAGCAGATAACGCAAATCATAATAATATCATTCACCAAAAATGTATAGAGAAATTTTATGAAACTGGAATTTTTTCGTGCATCGTACAATAAAAGTAAGCACATTTGCAAAACATTGCACATAAGCAATGTTTAATATATTGACAGGATTAAATTCATTCAAATTATAGTGGACTCGCGAATGCTTAAGAAACAAATTTACAAAAAAAATAGATGAAACGCTGGAGCTTAACAGGATCTTGCTTCGCTGGATCAATTGATAATTCGCCCCTCCCCTTATTTAAGTTAAGATTTGTTCTTCGTCGTGGTCTTATACAATGTATGTACAAGTTTTATACAATGTTGAAATTCATTTTGAAGAAAGATGTGTCGAGCGACAACAGACATCATGATTTGACTCTCGAGGAGGTGCATTCTTTCCCCCCATATGTTCACATTATCATAAATCTATATTTAGAATCTAAACCAATGAATGTCAAATATTGCATGCCTATATTTTGAACAAATTTTACTCTCTTTATTACGATATGCCTATATTACAAAACAGATTCATCAACTTATTATGCAGTTTTCCAACATATGTTCCCATTATTATCCTACTTCGTTCCAGTATATCAGTTGTAGAAAATTTCACGCTCGAGAGGAGAGGTATTCTTAAAAGTTTAATGGCATGAACCGTTTGGCAAGAATCGTTGGAAAAACATACTTTGAAGAAAAGAGAAAACTAATATTAGATGGAACTTAACAGAAAAAAAAGCAATCCTCGACATGGAACGATGATCTAATCTATCCTTCTTTCATGCGAATTCTTTGCACACGTATTTACTTCAATAATTTTTAACAAAATTGCTATTAAATGTCTACATTTAACTGCATTAAATATTGTACTTAAATGTCTACTTTCATCGGTGTCCTCAAAAAACAATTAAATGTTTCTCCTTTAATAAAATGATGCAAATGTTTTAATTGTGAGTAACTCGCCATTGACTCGACAACACACTAAAACCATTAAAATTACCATTATTTCGAAATAGAATAACAAAATTCTTACGTATACGTAGTTTTCCTGATCTCAACGAACCTTTATGATAAATTCGAGAAAATCGTACAACCCGTTTCGGTGTGACTGTGTTAGCAACAAATTTACAGACAAAAACATTCTGAACTGTCGAGTTAAAATAGAGGCTTGGCTTCGCTCCTTCAATGATTAACACACTGTCTTTTCTGCTTGGGGTTTCGAAGTATTCATATAAAAAAAACCTCTATTATCAGTTATTATGAATCTTCTTTGCAATCCCAATATTTTAAATGGCTTCATTGTCCTATTACTTTACTTAAAGGTTGATAAACTTTCAGCGTGTTTATACTTATTTAATGAAAAATAAGAATAATATGATCTTAAGAAAATGATTTGAAATTTAAGTTAATGCTTTATGTTACACTCCTTCATCTATGGAGTTTTAAATACAAACTTCAAGACTGATGCTATGCGACTTCTTCGTGGTCACTATCCCAGTTTGAAATGGTTATGACTAAGGAAGACTTATTTTTTACATTACGTGGAATTATTTCCACACATAAGATTTAAGCAGATTACGTAAATTATAATAATATCTTTCATCAAAAATGTATAAAGAAGTTAAGAATATGAATTATTTCGTGCATTTATTATTATTCTCCAATAAAAAGTAAATATGTTTAAGCAAAATTTGAACACCTATAAATTTTTCAACAAATTGACATGATTAATTTTTTTAAAAATAGAGTGGACTATCGTTTAAGGATTTCCCGTTTTACGTGAGTATGTTACTTTAGATTATATGCATATTAGAGATTAAATATATTTGTTCGATAATGTATGTCCCGTTCAGTCCAATTTGGATTTAAGATATTAAAACAGTTTCCAGCTTTCCGTGAATTATTTCGAGGCAAAACCCTATTTTTCATGGCCTATAAGTTTTTCAATCCACCATAATCCACCTTGCAGCAGAATTTTCGGCTTCGTGGTTTATAAGCAGGTTTATTAAATATTAAATAATTTTGACGAGGTAAAAGGAAATATGAATTCACCGTAAGGCGCATTTGATATACAATTACCAAACTGAAATGTTAAGACATGAAAAATTATCAAATTATACGAGTGGGCGAGCGAAGTAAACTTTACGACAACAGCATAAGACAGTATGAATTCACCTTGAAACTCCGATAAACCCATTTAATTCTGAAGAGAGTGGTCACATGAATAAATAGCAATGACCTTCCGACTTTTATTATTCCAAATGTGAGAACAGGGTATGAGAAAACACGTGTGTTGTAAAATTTGCGCAGGCGCTAACGATGGAAGGTTAACTAAAGATTAGTTAAGAAGATAGATTAGACGTTAGAATTCCTTGCTATTTTTTCAGCTAAAGTAAAACTCATTTTATTTTATATTATTGTTAATCTTCGATGTTAATTACTAGACGTTAATTATTGATTGGTTCCAAAGATTAGATTTAAATTTATTATTCAATTATGAAATGCATACTTGATGCTGAAAATATGAAACACAAACAATATACAATTTGCTGTATCTAAGAATGCACCTACCTTTCAGGCACAGGCATCTAAAAATATTTAATTGGCCGCTAAATAAAGAAGCTGAAAACATTAGAAACATTGCGTTGTTGAAAGCAATTAGAGAAAATTGAAGCAGAATCAAAATTTTAAATTTTAATTTTTTTATTTATAAAATTTAAATTAGAAAATTACTGCCAACAAATTTTAGTAAGAAAATAGAAAATAACAAAATTAGACTGATGCACATTACCCATAATATATATTTTTAGCACAATCTTTAACAAATTAATAAATGTAAAAGATGCCCTTTTACAATGGCCATTATAAAATATGATTATAATTGAACCAGAGTTAAGTCAATCTACATTGAAGCATCTTAATATGTACTGAAATTATTCTCTTCATCACTTTCGAATTTCACCGATAATTCTTTTGCATCTCAAATTCTTGAATTAGTGGAAGTACTTAAGTGATATTGTATGATCACTTGCATTCGATCTTAAATAGGAGAACCAAATTTACTTTACTTCGAATTTTACTCGAAACACGTACTTGCACACACAGTTCTCAGCACCAAATTTTAAAATCTCACCACTAATTGTTCAACAACAGAGATGAGGCAACACATACAGCAAGCCCTGTAGTTATAAACAGGTGATTAAGCTGTATTTTTTATGCGCACAAATGCGTCTAGCAGAACTTCCTTCAAATTCACATACATAACGAAGATTACGAGTGGCAGGCTATTCAGAAGTATAGTTGGTGTACTGCAGTCCAGGATTTTTTCATAGAGAATTGAGTAACTTGATCCAATAAAAGTTCACTCATTCTACATTTTTTTTGGAAAGCGTATATCCACAGACATTTCACACAATTATTCTTTTTTGGACTAATGGAGTAACTCAGGGACTAGCACTCTGAAAGCCTAAAACCTCCAGGAGCCCGCAGGTGCAAACTCCTCTTTAAAAACGTTCTGTCCAACCGTCAACAAATTTTAAATCACACAAAGGAATCTCTTCCTGTCAGGCGATACTTACTTTTTACGCACAAATACATCCGCGGAACAAGAGGCGATTAAATAGTCCCGTTGAATAAATTTGATTTATTATTTAATAAAGTTGAAACATTAAATTAAAAGACATAAAAGTTAAGGCAAATAATATTTAAGTTTATTACTGAGTAAATAATAAAGAAAAATTAAGATATTTAATAAAACTGTTAAAAATTACCGTTTAAATTTCAAAAGTTGCCAGAGATGCCACAAGATACTAAATGAACATAGTTGGCGAAGATTTAAATATTTAAAAATACTGATAAAGCCGAAAAATGATGTAGATGCATTTTTTGCAATCTAACAGTCATATAAGATGAAAAGGAACGCGATGCTGATTTCACATAACTATCCAAATGCTGTTTCATAATTGGGTCAAATCTTCCAAGTAATTCAATGAGACTTAAGAAATTACCATTGCGAGATTTATATAAATCAACACTAATTCTATTGAACGCGAAATTATGCTCTGATAAATATAATATTGCAGCTGCTATCCGTTCACAAATACATTTTAAACGATGTGTTTCGTTTTTAACTATTTTTTCATGTTCTCTATCAATAGCTTTCTCCAGTTTGAAATTCGTTTCCTTATTGTAACAATTTATGCATAGCTTGTAAATTATAATCTGATCTTTCATGGCTCTATAATAGCGTACTCGTGACTATATAGAAATGTATTAATATTAGGATTTAAAACAAAGAAATCATTTTCATTTCGGAAAATCAGTCGTCAGCGTAAGGCCTAGCTCCGTTCACAGTTCGCGCCACACTCCGGCCAACCTTGATAGCATTCGTTACTCTTCTATTTCCAATTATTTCTATTCCTTCCTACTTCAGATGAGAAACAAATAATGTTCATTTTCTCGAATGCGAAGAGAAAATTTTGTTAATTGAAAAAGAAATTAGGTCTGAATATTTTAGGACATTCACTCTGAGATCTTCTGTGTCCCAAAACCTGTTTTTGCTATGTTATCCTGTGTCTCTTCGAGTGGATGTAAACACAATCGCCGAAGTGAGGAATGAGAAAAATTGATAAAATTTGACTATTCCACCAAAATTATAGATCTCTTCCAAATTTGGCCAAAATCTGTCAGCGGGAAAGGACACTTCTTCTAATCACACATTCAGTTTCCTTCACTGAACTTTGAAATGACACTAAAATTATCGATATATTTATGAATATCTTTCTAACATGTTCATTGAAGTTGAGTTAAATATTTATAAACAGTTTGTACGCTACGGACGAGTTTTCTGTTTGGTTTCTTGAGGATTTACCGACCGATTTACGGTATGCCTCCGATTTAAGAACTCCCCATTTAAATGCTGTATCCAGCGCCTATTTAGGAGACAGTTCTTTTTTCAGTTTACAACTTTTTGGATTCTTTGTTCTTTTCAGTTTGTTTAATTCTTTTTATAGAATATTCTAGCCGCTGCACTCTTTATAACAGCAAGAAAATTCGCTCGTATTTTTTAGATATGCTATTGTAAAATATCCATTTTTCAGAGGGTAGTTATTAAAATAAGGTTGAAATTCGGTAAGACATAAAAAGTACAATAATTTTAAACAACTTCTTTTAATAAGAACGGAAACAATGTGAACTTAAATCACAGAAACATTATAAAATGACTAAAACTTTAGCTGAATGACATGAAAACAAAATGGAATTAAATTGTCAATTAGTCCTCTGAAATATTTACATCTTAAATATAAAACTGTAAAGATGATATGGAAGTAAAAACAATCGAAATTTGAATATAATGCAAGAAGTCAGCTTTATATTTATTTTGATGCTTATGGCTAAACTGTCACAAATTTCACTGAAATACAAATATCAGATTTGCAGAGACCTATTAACGCCTCGAATTCCAAATGATGATTAATAGTTCGTCGAATGGAGCTGGAAGAATAGCCAAGGTCATGCTTTCGTAATGCTCTTAAGTGAAAAGTTATAAAGCAAAACATTTCTGTAAAGTATCCTCTCACATACATTCGCCCCCTAGAAGGTCAAAACAGCAAAATTAAAAGCGGGACGATTGTGAAAGCTAAATCGTTTATTTAAAACTTCAACCATAAGTAATTATATAAATCATTTGGTTAAAATGTTTTCGTCAAAAATAGCTATAACGAACAATTTTTAGCAACCTTTCTACAAAATGAGGTTCTTATTTTAAGTAAACATTGAGAGCTACAGCAATAAGTATTTAATGTTTCAATTTTAAAATTTATCAAATTATCTTTAAAGTATAACGTTAAAAATATATACTTTAAACAGCATTTAACATTTTCAAACAGAGTGTTGAAATTTTTAAGATTCCTAATGACAATGCATTATACTGGAAGTCTGTCGGGATAGCGGACGTTCTATGTTATCCAAAATAAGAAAAGAATACACATCTTCAGAGAAAACTAAAATAATCAATTGATTATTTTTCAATATTTCTGCACAGATCCTATGGAGCATAGCAAGAATTTATTGATGGTTTCCTGAAAAATTATAAATTTTTCTTGAATAGAAACTATGGTTTCTCGTAAAGAAAAAATTATTTTATCTTTAGTCCTGTCATTCTTATTGAATAAAAATTTTTATAAAAATAAATAAAATAATTGGCAATCATTTTATTCCTTTTCCTTCTATTTGTCACTCACAATGCTTGATTCCTTATCATTGTATAGTAAATTACTCAAAACTTATTGAAACTAATCAGCTTTCGGTGATTTGGGAAATAATTTGGTACCATCCGTGAGAATTACAGAACTTTTGAATTAAAGAATAGTATTGATGAGTTTACTAAAATGGAATATTTACTAGTAAGTCTGTGTAAAAAAGACCACAATGCGTAAAAAAAAGAATAAAAAAAATCTAAGATCTGCTGACGACGGATTGGACATGGCTTGTAAAACGTTTCAGAAACGATTAGAAAACTTTTAAACCGAGGTTTCTTATTTCTTCCAAAAATACTGTATACAGGCCATCCTCCGCCGATGGTGAATTTTTCAACTTTTTCATGACCTCCTGCAAACTATTGCCAAGTTTGATAACATTTTGACCACTAGTTTTCCATTTATGATCATTTCAAAATAAGACTATAAAGACGTATTTTAGTATTGTTTTATATTACGTGCAGGAATTTAATTTTTTGCTTCAATTCAAAAACATTTTTATACAACATTTTCAACTATGTGCAATATAAAGAAAAGTGTCACATTTCTATTCATATCGTTGATTATAAATCTTTTATTTTTTGAAAAAAATAAAGCCCGAATTTTATTTACATACAACATAGGAAAATGTAATCAATCCACCCAACAGAAGTCCATCCACAAGGTTTAAAAAAATTTGCATTTGGTTGGCGGCTATTTCAAACGGAAGGTAACCGAAACACATTTAAACAACTTCCTTCGTTCGAGACTCTGGTCATAACACGGAAAATACTCTCAAGATGGTCTTAGACTATATTCATATTTGCCAGCCTAAATAAAAAACATTAGGCTTTTAATAAAATAAAACCAGATGCCCAGTATGTATAAATCATAGAATTTCAGAAATAAAAACTTATATACATAAAACAATTGTATTATAATAGTGGTAATTTTTTTATGAAAAAGGACACATGTTTGGCTTTATCCATATGCATTAACGTATGGAATATCTCAAGAAAATGATTACAGATGTGACTGCTTCTGAGGCAAATCTCTTCAAGCATACTTACTAAATCATTAAGTAAGAAAATTCTCAGTCTTTCAAATCAAACCCAGACCAAGTTAAGTCTAGAAACATTGCAATCTTTTCATTTGATGATATACAAGATGAAGTTGCTGCATGGATAACCTCTCCTAGCATTTCTGTCAGTTGTACCTACAAAGTTGGTGTTTCATACGGATGACCACCAAATTCGTTCAGCAATTTCAAAACGCGGCTTCTTAGGGCATATATTGCACGCGTGGCGTCAAAGGATTAAAAATTGCGAAATATCAAATAAGAATCCGACTTCTTAGCGTAATTGTGTGTAATATGTTTTTAAATATCAAATAGATCTGCTTAAATAAATATAAATTGATTGTGTATATCCATATGAAATAAAAAAAATTCTCGGTCGAACATTTTTAGATTGAATTTGAAAGATTTAAAATGAATGGAAAAGAAATTTTGATGTAGTTTAAGATTAACAATATATAATTTTTTTGATAAGTCAAAATAACTTAATAATCTAAATGTTATTCTAATTATGTAAGCAACATTTGATACTGGACCTCCTTCCTCTCATATTCGAAATGCAGGCTCCTAATGCATTGCTTGTTAAAATACACAAAAACAGTAAATAAAAATATTCTAAACATTTGTCGACAAAACCAAGAATTGCTTTCTTTTAACAATTTAGAGATTTTATTGTTTAATAGATTATGAATTCAGAATGTAATAATTTGTATTAATGAGCTCTAGTGTTTGAAGAATAATGCTCGGAAAAAGAAAGTATTGTTCAGGTACTCTTATAATTTTAATGTTTATATATGAAAAGTGAATATCTTATTTTGCTTAAAATACTAAAGATAGAAAAAAAAATCTAAATTTTTTTGGTTGATGATATAATTGGTATAAAATGGTATATATCACATTTCCTAGACAGTTTCAACGACAGTTCATATAATTTACTCCTGATTGATAACTGAATTGTGGGAAGCTAAATTATTTATTCAGTCTAAATCTTTGAATACCTCCAGCAAGAAGTCTTATGATACTGGTTTCATATATATATATATATATATATATATATATATATATATATATATATATTAGAATTTGAATTTTTATGTTTAATAAAGTTGAAATATTATCAATTTTCTTTTTAAATTAAGTAGTTTATTGTGGATCATGTACTTTTTCTTCGTACAAATCTTAATGTTCAATATTCATCTATGAAACAAATATTTCATGTGTAAAGATATGAATTCTAAATTGTATATAAATAACATCAATAAATAAATACATTTTTCTCATTCAGAATTGTGAGAAAAAATTTATGTCCACAAGTTAACATTTAATATCTGTTAAATCATTCAGTTGACGCTTAGAGTTTGCTGAATTCGTTGTTTATAAGAAATTTTCAATAAGAGACTCCAATAAACTACTAGAATGAAACTGTAAAAATGTTAGAGAAGAAAATATTTCAAAACTGTCTCTCTTGCCCAATAAAATTCAATACTATTTTAATATTAGAAATTTGATTATGTGATTATTAATATTTTCATTTAGGTAATGTTATTCATAAAATTCTTCTATTTTTCAAAAATAGCGTTGACTGTGATTTTCGTTGTATATTAACAATTTCATATTTCAGTTGTATAAGATGTATATATATTGGCAATTGAATAGAAAAATGTTAATTACCCTGACATAATTGTCATAATTTGTCATATTAACAGAATTTCGCTACTTCAAAATTTTGTTATCTAAATTTGTTTCAAAAATAGATTGTCACCTAGCTTTAGGCTGAATTTATTTGGGAAAGTATTTAAAACAAAGGTTTTAACTATTATTTTGCTAAGTACTAACATTTAAAACTTCTAATGGCTTTTTATTGCAGCATACTATGATAATTAAAAATCTACTTTCTAAATAATCTAACAAGTCACAGAAACATACAAGCAATTCTACGAATTTTTCCAAAGAAATCAACGTTTCAATAGAAAAATCATATGAAAGAACATATAAAAATTGAAATATTTCATATGTTTATAAAAGTAATAGTTAAAAATTTTGCAGAATATCTTCATTGCAAATTGATTTCGACAACTCCAAATTCAGGAAAGAAATCAGACATTACCCAAACTACACTAAATACAACAGGCATTAAAAAGACAAGGAGTCAAAATCAACTAAGAATCATGTGACATAATTGGAGTAATGAAAACCTACGTCAGAGATTAAGAAACGTTTTTCCCTTGCGTACCCCCTGATTAGTCTTTTTATTTAAGTGTACAACCCACCGTCTGTCCATGCAAAGAAGTTTTTATCTATATTATTAAGAGCTTAGGTAAGCTTAAGAGTCGAATGACTCGAATTAGTATCATTTGCTTATTATTTTTGTTTTTACATTTTATTCCATTTTTACAATAGTATTAGACCAATATTGTTATTATTTCACATTAACTTATAAGGAAAGCTTAAAATGACACTTCATCTTAATTAACGATTCAAGTGGAAGAGAATTTCAATGTGATCCCTGAGCTTGTCTCTTGGAGCTGAGTTTTATATAATTGGGTTCAAATGAAGACAGATATAATCTCATATTTACGGGAGCTGCTTCAAGCTCACGAGGATATTTGTTATTAATAAATTCACATGACGAGAATGCTCTTCTACAAGTTCGGTGTTCAAGAAAGGTATAAAAAAATGTATAGCTTTATCACAGAGTTCTTGAACTAATTCAGATTTTAAAGAAGAATCGGTTGAAAGCTCAATTAATTTTACTTTTTCAGAAAATGCTTATTTTTTGACTTCTTAAAAAAACACTTCGTCACCTCAGAAACCAGCTGTGCTGCAGAAAATATTTCTCAAGACAATACAATTATAATATAAATTTTAAAAAAGAGTTTAACCTCTAAATAGTCCAAATTTACAAAATTTTAACTGTAACTAACTGG